>VZTD01003019.1:1716613-1812895 GCA_013397725.1 Rhagologus leucostigma
GTCACGGCGCGGGTGAGTCGGCGGCCGCCGCCCAGCCCCTCGCCCCCGCGGCTCCCCGCGCCCGGCCTGCCCCGCATTCGGGCAGTAAAGCCGGCGCTGGGTGCGGAATAGCGCTCGCGGCTGCCGTGCCCGTGGGGATCCTGGCGCGCCCGGCCGCGACGTGGAAGCCCCTGTGAAGGACACGGGTGGGAGAGAGGGAGGGAAGGTGGGACACGGCGGCCCCTCCCGAGCCGAGCCCCGGTCGCCTCCTGCAAACTTGCAGCCTCGCAGCGTTGTAATGACCTCAGACGCGCTTTGCAATTAACGCTCAATTTCCCTACTCTCCGTTGCAGGGCATGCGAGAGTAGCTTAAAAACAAACGGCTCCTTCTCTTTTTTTCCCCGTTCTTCCGCCCCAGATCTCGTGGATAGGTTGCACTGGGATTGCCCAGCCTTCCTGGCAGCCCCGCAGCGCAGCGAGCTCGGGAGGAGCGGGAGGGAGCGGAGTGCGTGGGCTCTGCACGCCCACGCCGGCAGCGCGGAGCTGCCTGAGCCGCACATGGGGGCTGAGCGTGCCCAGGAGGGTCCAGTCTGGCCGGACAGAGGGCTCTGGGTCAATCAGGCCTAGCACGAGGAGCAGGAAAGCTGCTGCAGATATTGGGAGAGCTGGTGTGGTGCTGGCTTTGCTGAAAGCTCCGTCTGTTCGCCTAGGGAAGTTCCTTGCTTTCTTTTCTCTTCCACTTTCCTATTATGCCAGAAAAGGGAGGAGAGTTAGTGAATATGTGGGGATAGGTGCGAGAGGAGTGGGAGTTTAGCTCACAGGTGTGGTGCTCACCTTGAGAGCATCAAAAAGTGTCACAGAGAGACAGAGTTTCTTTAAATGATCCGTGATCTCGTAGTTACTGCACCTGTAGACGTCCTGCCTGTGAGAGCAACATAAGCTTATAAGCACCCTCCTTTTAATTCAAAGAATACAGCATTCTGTATATATATGGAGCATATCTGTATATATATATAGTAGCGTCACGTTGTTAGCCTATGATCAGTTTATATGACTTGTAAAATTAAAAATATTTTAAATTTTTTTTTTTTGTCAAATATATATGTCCAAGTTCACCAAACACAAATATGGGGCAAATATGTTCAAACTGTTCTTTTTAGTCCAATACAACTTAGTATTTGTGAAGAGAAAAAAAGAGTTGCTTTTTCCTGTGATGTTTTAATTTAAAAAGCCTTTCCTGAAATACAGGCAGAGAGGAGAACAGTGCCATCACATCTTTCTGCCTTAGCTCTTGATGGGCCGAGTGTGTGTGTGTACTAAAAAGTTGTGTCAGTGCACTAGGGACTAATAGGAACAAACCAAAACTTCTGCTGCTTATTTTACTCTGGTGGCTTTGTTCTTACTGGCTAAAGCCACTTAAATTTCTCTGTGATGTTTTGGTTTCTGTAGAATTGTCAAAAATCAGATTGTGGCTAACTAGTTGGGGATGTCATTCTCTCTCGTTGTCCCATCAGCTGTGGGTGCTCTGGTGCCTTTCCAAGCGAGGCAGTGCAGAATTGGGTGGTGCGCTGACTGCGTGTGATTTAGTGCAGAGCAAGGAGCTGATCAGTCTGTGAGCTGTCCAAATTCAACTGACCTAGGGAGAGATCATTACTTCTTTACAGTGTTCTGATAGCTAAAATCCTCCAAGTGAAAAATTATTTCATTTTTTTTCAGCAAAGGATGCTTTGGACTCACAAATGCAGAAATATAAATAACTTTTGTTTCAACAGGACTCTGCCTGGTAATCTGTTGTGTAGTACTTGAAGTGAGGATTTGGGAAATTGAATAAAATGATTTAAAAAGGTTTCAGTGTACATATCAGGTACCCTTTCTGTTTCTTTCCTCCTCTTCCTCCCTCCTGTTCCTGCGGTGATCTGGCTCTATGGTTGATATCACAGCACTCCAGCTGTATTTGCTGAGCTGATGCTCAGCAACTTTGGGGGACCGCCAGGAAAAAAGTGAGGTGGATCTTCCCGTTGTGTTGAATATCATTCTAGCTGAGATCTAGGGTAGTGAGTACGTGTTAGTGGAGATTTGTGGTTCCTCAGTGTGGTATATGAGTGAATCCTTTGTGAAATGAAGTTAAAGGAACTTTCTGTTTTAATGTAACGTAGATAAGTAATCATGGATGAGAAAGCACTTGTGTAGCGTGTCCTAAACATCTGGCCCAAGGCGTAGCTCCCCATGCAGTCTCTTCTGAGTGCTAAGGGGGTCTATGCTTATTGGAGCCTTTTCCTTAAAAATTTTGTTTGTACAGCAGAGAATATATATTTTATTTACTTGTAAACTGTGACATAATTGTAAATGCAGACAAGATTAAATGAATATTGGCTTTTTAATACCCATTTCCAAATGCTAAGGAACAGATGGAGATATTAGCAAGTTGTGATGTGAGGAGTGTTCTTTCATGATACCTGAAAATAGAGGACACTAATAAAAGTTTAGAGAATTTTGAAGATTACAATTATTCATGATAATTAAAATTCTAATGAGTTACATTGGATATCTGCAGGTCAGATGAAGAATGGGATAATCTGAAATACTTTTCTTGATGTTGAGGGTCCTTGTAGGATCTCTGTTTTCAGAGTCTAGTGCAGTAATTATGCATTGCTTAGCCCATTGGTGGGTATCCTAATGAAATTTTTGAAAATAGGTTTAAGTTACTTGTGTTACAGATTTGCAGAAGGAACTGACTGCATTGATCCTTGTGGAAGGATTAAAAAAGTACATGGAAAATTGAGGGGATTGGGTCATCTTTGCCAAATCTCTAGGTTGGCTATAGGTTGGATGGAAGGGGCAGACCTCTTCTGAGACTGACCTTCAGAAAAGCATATGAAGAACAAAGTAGGACAACACATAAATTATTACATACTGACTTAAAATTGGCATGGCTGGTAGATATAGAAGGCAGTGTAACATAAGAACAAGTGTGAAACAGGGCCTCTGGGTTTTGTTCCAGATTCTTACTAACTGGCTGGGTAATTACTCATCTCTCTGGGTCTCCTTCTGCCCATCTGGTAACTTACCTAGCTGCCAAAACTGTTGCAAGGCTTTAACTAAAGGTGAATTGCAAAGCAAAGCAGTTGGTGTCTGCCCTTTGGTGTTCTCTGTGATGTGTAGCCATGCCTGTGATATTTTCTTCCCCCAGCTCTACAGGCTCCTTGCATCAAGTACGCCAGCTATTAGAAAAGGAGGTTAGAAATATTTCACCAATTGTACTTATAAACTGCCAGGTAGTGAATGAAAGAGCAACAGCCACCAAGGTTAACATCTGGTAAAGTTGCCAAATGTTAAATTACTTGAGAGTGAGGAAAAGTTGAGAAAGATTATACAAATGTACACTACGCTGGAAGAAGAGGACTTTGGTGTGCAAGGTGAGAGAAAGACTTGTGAAGGAAAACGTTTCAGGTCTTTTGGGAGATTGCTAGAGGAGGTAACACTTCTCTTTTCCATTTTCTCCAAAATGTGTGATGGATGAGTGGCTGGGCTGTAGTAAACTGATGGTACAAGATCTGGGAGGCTTTGGCAAGGATTCTTGAAAAATGGAAGGGAGGAAGAGAGCTAAGTTTGTGGGAAATATAAGAGGTGTGCTGTTGTCACTTAGCAAGAGGAAAGCGTGGATTCAGCAGCTTCCATCTCAGAGCAACAGCTGCACGGTGCTCGCGGTATGGCGGGATGGTGTGTGAGTCTCTGGGGTGCAAGTAGTGTGGGCTCCCTGCGCTTCCTTACACGCATCACCTCTTCAGGGCATCAATTATTCCGGGGTGTGTCGCTGAGGATAGTCCCAGTTGGATTGAGAATGCCCTATTTTGCTTTAGCTAACGATAGACTAATTATTTTGTTAAACAGCTTTGGCTCTTATGATGAAGGATATACTGACTTGCACAAGATAATTGCAGTTATGAATTAAAGATGTCTCTGCTTGGTGTGTGTGTTTGTGGGGATATGCTCTTACTGCTGTTTATAAGACCAACACAAAACTTGGATTACAAAGGCTTTTGCGATCAATATTTATTTAAAGAAAAAGAAATCGTGAAGAAATACAGGCTTCTTTATGGTGTGCAGCCAAGCCTGATTTTCACTGCAATTTTCCCCTGGACAAAGTCATTTATAATTAATTAGGCAAAGAGTTTTTAAGGAGAAACAAATACGCGAGGATAGTCAGACGTGTCTGCGCTCTGGTGATTGTAAGTAAAGTGGAAATACTGAATACTAAATACAAATCCTCACATTCACAGTGAGGTTGTGTGCAGCTTATATTAAGCCAAGTAGCCTTAGTGAGCTCTTCTTATTGGAAGTAAAAGTGGTGGTAATACGAATTAATAGGAAGGGACTGGAAAGACGATAGGAGATGTGCTCCACATAGCTTTGTTTTGAGAGATGCCTTTTGTGCCGTTTTGCCTAGAATGTACGTCTTTATGTGTGATCATGACTGACTGCTGCTGAAATCCCTCACTGTTGTCCTTGGGTATTAGACTTCTCTAAAACTAAATGAAAACTTTCTGAGGGCACAAGACCATGCAGCTGTTTGCCTTTCTGCAGATTTTTCTCTTCAGCAATGAATCATTGTATGTTACTCTTTAACTTCCAAACTGAAAATCCAAGCACTGACGTGGTTTCATTTTTGTTTTGCTTTTCAGATTGTTTCAAGAAAAAATCCAGAGGATGTCCAGGAGGTAACAGTTTAAACTTGTGCAAATGTCTTTATGTATCGCTCTAAGCCTTTTGAAGCATCTTTCTTATAATTTAGCAGTTTCTGTGTGTTTTGTCATTGTGACTGAGCAAATAATTTTCATATGTTTCCATTTGTCTTTAGCTTTCAGTTAAAAACAGTAGCTAGTGTAACATGATGCATTTCATCCCTCAGTGATGAATGGTGACTTGAAACAAAGTCTTAGGGAGTAAAGTGTCTTTTGATGACAAAACTGCTTTGATAACTTTACAAGCTCTTTTCTCGGGGCTGGAATTGGCAAATTGATGGTTACTTAACTCCTACTGGTAAAATTAGAGATCAGTCCACAATTCAAGTCTTAGGTCTCAGCTGTAGGTACTCTTTTCCTCTTTAACCAATACTTCACTGAAAAGCCTACACCATTACTGTCTGTTAGTGAAGAGGGAAATGGAGGAGTGTAGGAGTAGTTGAGAGAGATTAGACTGCAAGTCATGTATGTTATGTCCATCTCTCTGAGACTCCTTTAGTATTTTCCAGTGATACACTTTGACAAAACTTTAAAATTGCTTATTCTTTGCCTCTTCTGAAGAGGCTATGAGTAAGGGTCTGCTCTAGTCTTGTGCCTCTTAAATACCCCAAAAGTCTGTCACAGGAGCCATTTATTGAGAGAGAGAAATACACTGCGTGTGTGTGCGTTGTGGATTTTTTTTCTTTTGAATTAAGAAACCTTTTTTTTTCCTCTCCTCTTGATTTTTTTTTTTCTGGACTAATGACTCGACATGGTTACTATTATACTTTGTACCTGCAAAATCTTCCCTCAAAAGCACCACCTTATGGCTTTTCAGACATCATGTAACAGGTGCATATATTCAGTTTCTGGTGCAGTCTCTCACTGCAGTTGAGGAGAACCTGCGTGGTTGATGAAAGGAGAGCTTGTAACTGAATTCATTGCATCTCTCTGGTCAAACAGAGTTACTGATTAGTGGCTTGGCGAGGTGAGAATTGGCTGATACGTCTAAAACCCCTTTGCTGCATCCTTCTTTGAAATCTTGAGAATCAGGCAAGTGTGAGCATTCGTGCTTTTTGCATTTTTTTTTTAAATCTCTAGGAGATTAAAATAACCTATCAGAATCAGAGACGATCGTGGCTCTAGGTTAGAACTGCATTACTGTAGTTTGTAGCTTGATGTTCACCTTTTCCAGGGAGACTTCTGAATTGAACGTATCCATGAGCAAATTCTGCCATTACCCTAATCTTCCTTTGTGAGGAAAAGCACTTTATAAGAGCTGTTGATGAGTCCATTCATCAGAAAAAATATATTGTAAGTGTCTTTCAGCTAGAGTATTGCATGAATATATGTTAAGTAGTTTTGACACAACAGCAAAACCATATCTTTTAGTTGTTACTTTGATCTGTGGCTGTAGGTTACCCACGCAGAGTTTCGCATACTCTAGACAATAAGAGGACATGAGTATGAGATGAACTTCTTGATAGTTGTCCTTTTCCACCCTGCACTGTAGCCTATTAATTATTCTGCATGTGATAGCATGTTAGCTGTGGGGTGATTCTGTTATAAGCAAGTATCTGAAAATAGTTGGTTATTACAAGGAATGTCCTAGATGGTAGCCGTAAGGGGAAATTGTAGTCAGAAAACCCCATATGTTGAAAACTTTTCTGTTACATGGCCTCTTACAATAAGAAAGCTGTGGGCAGCCTTTGAAAGAAAAAGAATATGCCCCTAACCTGCTCCCACTGAAAATAAATTACCTAATTATTGAATTAGAAATCTGATAGAAAATCCTGTGCACACAACCACCCCATTGCTTTAGGATCTGTCTCATGCAACCCGCTTCCCACATCCCTGTAGGACCACTTAGCTGTGCCTGCCTTCTCTTTCAGGAGTCTCTTAATGCCACTGCTGTGATGTTAATACATTCTTTACATATGTACAGCTGCACATAAGGCTGTGGGCTGTGACCTCAACTCTACTCACCAGTTTTCCTGTCACCTCTTTTGGCTGCCCTTTGGAATACAAGTCTTTACTGCAGCACCTCTCCCACTGCAGCCAATTACAACTCAATGTAATCCCAGCTGTTGTTGTGGGCGCAGGAAGGAAGAGAACCTTGTAAGGGCTTCCTTCTCAAAGAATGAAAGAAATTAACGTGAAGTTTTGTGTGGGGGTGTTAGGAGATACAGAAAACCAGCAGACCTACCTTTAATTTCCTTGCTTCTGGGGACTGATGGTGGCAATGTGGTGTGTAAGGCAATTGCATCTAGGGTAGTCCTATGGGGTTTTTTCCTTCTCATTTAGGAGAAAGGCTTATTCATCGTGGAACAGATGAGTTGCATGAGTTAACAGAGATCTACTGGCTCTCGCCATGACAAGCACCTTATTGCATTACAAGTCTAACATATGTTTTATGATATACTTGCTGTGCTTCGTTGGGCCTCAAAGTACAATGTGTCCTTCCTCCAGATATAATTTCTAATGGGGATGTTAGAATGGGAACTTTACTGGCTTTGCTGGGCCACATGCATGCAAAGGCATGTTTTCCATGAGCTTCTGAAAGGTTTTAGGTTAACCTTGACTGCTTTTGCTATGCAAGTTACTTATGGATATTAATTTTTTTCCTCTTGACTGTTGAGTGATCACTTGTAGCAGTGAAAAATGATGCTTTTTTAGTGGAATGAAATCTCATGCTTTTATTTTCTGGCAGCTTTTCATGTTGTCTCCAAGTACTGACAATACAGTAACTTACTGTTTAAAGAATTCACCATCTTAAGTGATTTTGTGTTCTATATGCACACTGCTCAAGAAGTGCTAATCATCCACTTTCTGGCTATTGGATTAGATAAGAGTTTAGCATTGAAAAATTATTATTTCTGATAGCAAAATGAGTAGTTTGCCTTCTTGAGATTCCTCACTTGTGTGTTACACTTCGCTGAGTACCAGCTGTAATTAAGTCATGAAAATGTGTGCCAATAAGGGAGTCTGAATTAGGACTGCTGGTTCCAGTAGAGTGTTGCCACACTAAAGCTTTGCATATCTGCTGTTAACAATCCTCTTATCTTATATCTGCATTGTTCTGTAGGTAGGACTTGCATCTGCTGAAACTTAGAAGGCCTCTGATTGCAGTACTTAAAAAAAAATTCAACAAAAATGCTCTAAATCTAAACCTTTTGCTTAGCTCTAAGTCTGGTTTGCTTGAAAAAAATTCAACTTTTTCAATTATGATTGCTCATGAGAAGGCAACCTGTTAAATCATTCAGAATCATGTGGAATATTTTAAGTTGTGGTTAGTTGTTTTAAGTTAATTGAGACATTTGACTGATGCAGCTGTGGAATCAGCTGCTGAATGCCTGCAGTCTCTCTCCTTGTTTTTTTCCCTTCTGTTCTACTTTAATCACTTTACATTAGTGTTGAGGTTTACTGTGATGGCTTAGTGAGTCTAACCAAAAATGAGGTCAGGATATAAAAAACTCTTTGTTAATTTCTTTTCATCCTGATAACAAATCCAGTAGCAGTCAAGTGTAAATTTTATTGTTTACTTCTTTCATTGGTTTGATTTTCCTACTGAGTTGTTGTCCTCTCTTGAATAGAAAGAATGGGATTGAAGAAGGGTAAGGTAGATACCTGCCTGGGAGATGGCTACTTTCTGAAAAGGGTAGATCAGGAATATCTGGTATAATGAACCAATGACATCTTTGTATTCCTAAAATGGAGTTTTTGTCTAGATTACAAAAGGAACATACTCTTTTTTTTTTTTTTGGTGTTATTATGAAAAACCATTTAAAATGGGGGCTTGCATTTGTATCTGATCAACACTTTACATACACAACTTAGGAGCTGTTTTGTAGTCCTGGGTGCTTAATGTACCGTCCCTAAAAATCCCGTGCTTGTATTGATTTTTCTCCCCTGGTTTTCTCTTTTGCTGTCGTGTCTCTTCCCCACACCTGCAGCTGCACCAGGCACAGCGTGCTGTTGAATGTTGGCTAGTGCAACACTCCTGTTCAGCATTTTTTCCTCTCCTACTGGCTCCCTGTGTAGGTCTGGATCTCAGAGTGACTGAAGCTGTGCTGCCTTTGCCCTTGTTTCAGCTTTTATGCATTTTTTTTCGATGCACTGTAGTGTTGTTAGCAAAAATGCGGGTTTGGGACAGATAATAATAATTTTTTAGGCTTTTTACAGTTCAGATTGTTTATTTTTTGTTAAACAAATTTGCTGAAGTTAATGGTCTGATGTGATGAAACCAGTGTATTTGTGGTGTGATGTCATATGAACAATGAACCTCACTAATACTTCTCTCTGGTTTCTCTGCTCCAGATAGTCGTTTGGAAGAGATACAGTGACTTTAAGAAACTGCACAAAGATCTCTGGCAAATTCATAAAAACCTATGCAGACACACAGAGCTCTTTCCACCTTTTGCCAAAGCAATAGTGTTTGGTAAGCATAATTTCTTCCTGACCTGCTGAAATTCTTTGATAACTCACTGTCTATAAATACATCTTGTTTTGTAGCCGGATGGAAAATTTTCCTTGTGCTTTTACTACTCAACTTGTGGGTGTGCTGGTATCATAACTTGACGCTTTCATTTATTTTTGTAACAGGGGTATTAATGTCCTTGCCTCCATGTTAGACATAGTAGCTGAGATATTTACTGATGTGTGTGTTCTGTAGTTTTACAACATACATTCCCTGTTTTCAGGAGCATAAAGTCTATATTAGCTTTGTGAACAGCACTTGAACAGCAAACGAAATATTTTATATATGAGCTGTCTGATTTTTAGCGATGAGCAGTATTAAGTGGTTGTTACAGAAAAGAATTTTCGTTATGGGAATTTGATTCCAATTGTCAGTTTTATCTAGCTGGGCTTTTGAGATCAGTTTTACATATACTAGCTAAATATTTCACCAAAACAACCTGCAAGAGGGTTATGACTCTACAGGAGAAAGAAGTGACAAAAAGGAATTAGCTCTTGCAGGTCTTAACTTCATCCTGATGTGTATGTCCTCATGAATGAGATATAGGTGGACTTTCAGTGAAGTGGTGTGACTGTATAGAACTCCACCTACCACACTTCTTTTAGCAGTGTTGTGTTTATAAAGTCAACTTTTTTTAGTGTGTGTTCTTCATGTTCGGCACAAACTGTGCTATGTTTTTTGGTGTACATATATATCACACAGTATCCACTTGGTTTTTAAGTGTTTTTCAACAATTTTTTAGTGTGTTCAGCATGTTTGGCATCTTTTTTGCTTGCATCTCCTCCATGCTCTATGAGTGTTTCTGAGGCATTTCTGAGGTGTTGCTGACTTGCTTTTTGGTGTGCATATATCACCTGCTTTTGAGCCTTTTCCCCAAGAATTTTAAAGTTGTTTTTTTAAAGTATCCAACAAATGTTTGATGTTTGTTTACATGCATCTGTCATGTGTATTTGGTTTGGTTTTGGATGAGCTTTTTGGTTTCTAAAGTGCTTTGGGGGTCCCTAAGGCATTTCCATGGCACCTACTAGTTGTTTTAGTGTGTTTTGTTTTTTTAAGCACACAATCTCTGAAGGTTGTAGTGTGTCGGTTTTGTTTTGGGGTTTTTTTTTGCATAGTTGTGAGCATCTAGCATGTTGGATGTTTTTTAGCAAACATCTACCATGTTCTCACTCCACTGGCAAGGATTTTGGTGTGAATTCTTTGCTCTTTTGGCGAGGTGTTTGGTTGCTCATGCACTGCTGCAGCATTTTTATGTGGGATTTTTTTCTGGATCCCCCATTTCTTAGGTGTAGCTTTTTTCTATTCATGCATACACTGCAGGTTGTTAAGCAGGTTTTAGCATTTTTTAGTGAGCCCAGCATGTTTGACCTTTTTTTGGCATACACCTACTGCGTGCTTTTCAAGTGTTTCTGAGGCATTTCTAACCCTGTAGAATGGGGCTTTTTAGTTTGTTGGGTTTTGGGAGTTGTTTTTTGATAGTTTTTTTTAGTGTCCAACTTCAGTTCAGATTTTCTTTGTGTGCATCTACCAGATAGAATTATTGGGAATTTTAACAGGTTTTAAGTACCCATTGTGTTTGGTGTTGTATTAGCATGAATCTACCACATGGTCTTTTTCTGTGGTTTTTGTCAGGTTTTTTGGCTTATAAGGCATTTTTCTTTGGACTTTTTAGTTTGTGGGCTGGTTTTGAGGTTACTAAGGTATTTCCATGGAGTTGCCAAGTTGGTTTTGGGTTTTTTGTAAGCATCCAGCCTGTGTTATGTTTTTCTATGAACTTTGCACGATGTTTAGTGTCCAGCATGTTTGGTGGTTTTTTGGCATGTGTTCTCTTTTTTGGCAAGGTTTCCAGTGTGGATTTGGAGTGTTTTTAGGTGTGGTTTTGGTTCCTAGAGCATGGCTATGATGTTATTTCTGTCCAGGATTTCTTTGTTGTGGTATTGTTTTGTTTTGTGGGGGGTTTTTTTGTGTACATATACTGTATGATTTTTTCAGTGTATTTAGGAGTTATTCAGTAGGACTTTTTTTGTGTGTCAAGTGTATTTGGTGGGGATTTTTAGCATGGATTTACCGTGTACAGTTATTGGGCATTTTAGTGGTTTTTAGCCTTTGAACATGTTTGGCTTTTTTTTTTGGCGGGAATCTACCAGATGCTCTCTTTTTTATGTGCTTTTTGGCAAGGTTTTCAGTTTCTGAGGTGTTTTTGGGCAGGCTTGTCAGAGCCTAAGGTGTTTTGGGGTTGTTAAAGCCTTTTTATGGTGTTTACAAGTTGGTTTAGTTTGGTGGTTGGTTGTTTTCTTTTGTTTTGTTTTTTTTTTTTTAATTTGCATTCAGTCTGTGCTTGTGGTTTCTCTGTGCGCTTTGTGTGGGGTTTAGTGTCCAGGATGTTTGGCATTTTTTAAATGCATCTGGCATATGCTCTTGGTTTTGGTCTGGGTTTTCCATGTGTTTTTTGGTGTGGATTTTGCTTCTTACAGTGTTGTCCCAGTATGTTTGGCATTACTGCAGTGGTATTTTGGGTGTCCAGTAGGTTTGACGTCTTCTGGCGTGAATTTCCCATGTACTCTTTTTTTTTTGTTAACCTTTTTGCACTTTTTAAAAAATGTTTTTTGTTTCTTAGACATTGCTGCAGTGTTGCTTTCCATTGCCGTGTGTTTCAAATACGTTTTGGTGGTTTTTTAAACGTACAGCACACTTCAGCATGGGTTTGCCTTTTTTTTTCCTTTTTGCATCCTGCTACCATGTCTTTTTTTTCCCCATATTTTTAACATTTTTAACGTTGAGCACGTTTGGCATTTTTTTGCCACACCTCTAGTGCGTGTTTTATGTGTATTTGCATTTTTCATGTGTTGTGTCTGTTTTTTGTGTTCAGTGCCATACATGTTTTTGCATGGTTTGGATGTGTTGTGCATGTTTTAGCACCCAGACAGGGTTTGGTGTGTTTTGGTGCATATCTAGTGCTGATTTTTGCAGGTTTTCTTTGTGTGGCATTTTTTCACAGCGTTGGGCAGTAATCTGGAGGCTCTTTTCCCAAATTTTCTGTGTGTCTCAGATTGGTATGTTCTAGCATCCAGCATGTTTCACATTTGTTGGCATGCATCTGTGAAGCTGCATTCTGATGCAGATTTTGTGGTTCTCTGTGCAGAGCTGGGTAAAATTCCTGATTTAAATTGTATTTAGCATCAGCCAAATTGTACCCAAGTTTTGTGTAATTTTATTTTTGCTTATTTATGAAGTTGGAAGTCGGGTGAGTTTTGGTGCTATTGTCAGAGCATGGGCAATAATGGTTAAATAAAGCACGTAGTATTAGTTCCATTCTGAGATTATTTTATATCTGATTTACAGAGTAGAGATCTCACTGGACAAATTATTTACAAAGCTAGTATTTGCAAAGCGTAATTTAATTTCAAGTAGAAGATATGATAGCTGTTCATTGGGGAGAAAAGAGAGGGGTAAAAGAAAATCAGGGTGGAAGAGAGTATAGGTGTCTAATATCTTAAATAATTCAAAATTGCTATAAATGCAAATTAACTGTTTTTACACTAGCTCTGTAAGCAAGGGAAGAATTGATTCAAATCCCTTCTGAAAAACATCCTTATTCTATTGTATTTAGTGAACAAAAGTGACTGCAATGTACATTGTGAGAGAACGAAATCCACAGAAACATTCAATGCAGTTATTTATAAAAAAGCTCTTTGAAATTAAAACTAAACAAAAATAAACCCCACTACATTTAAATGAAACTGAGACACAGAAGAATACAGAAGAGTGGAGGTAACGTAAAAACAAATTTTAAATGATTGGTACGTAGCTGAAAGGAATAGAACTGTCTGACTCTCCAATTTAAATATTATTTTTGAATTTGCAACATAAAATTTTATTGTGTAGCCTTCCGTCTCAATTCTACACATAGTAACTGCCATATGATTTATTTTAATTTAAAATAAAAATCCTGGTATTTTTTTGTACTAGAGGAAAAATATAATCTTAGTAGATAACACAGTTTTGATAAACTTGTTTGTTTTCAGTCTCATTCTGTTAGTGGTGACCTGCAAGGTCCATCTCTCTGAAG
Source organism: Rhagologus leucostigma (assembly GCA_013397725.1). Taxonomy (NCBI): domain Eukaryota; kingdom Metazoa; phylum Chordata; class Aves; order Passeriformes; genus Rhagologus; species Rhagologus leucostigma. The sequence goes on from VZTD01003019.1 coordinate 1,729,860, forward strand.
GTCCTTTGTTTCCAAGCTGCTTTGATGGACCATTTCTGCAGTGTTTCTTCCCTGTGATGATGTTACAATTGTTGCAGCTTTTAGACTAGTTTCTAATTGAACTTGTGAATAAAATTGCTGGCAACTGGTGTTTTTTTTTTTTTTTTTTTTTTTTGGGGGGGGGTTTTTTGATACCTGTGCTTTAAATAATGTGTGTACCTATTGTTTTGTAGAGGGTGCTCTTTGCAAAATGAGCACTGGTGGTTCTGACAGTTGAACTTAGTTGTAGAAGAAGTGTTAAACCTGAGGAGCGTCTCCAGTTCAGCATTCAGAGTTTCGGGAGATGGTGTGGAGAACTGAGATGTATTTAAAAACAACTGTGTCATGCTGTGCTTCCATATTTCGTGCAACTAAAGACTTGCCACAAAGTGCGTGGTTTTTTTTATGCTGTTGCAGTAGAGTTGCTTGCATCAAAGCAGGAAACATGCTATGGATGGGGAGAAAGAAATCATTTGACTTTCTCTTTACTTCACGTGAACCTCTTCCACCCATTTTATGGGGAAAACCTTCAGTGAATCTGATCACAGAAATCTAAAATGTCTTAACAGATCCAGCTGTTAAAATTATGATACCTAATTCTGGGACATGATTACTGTCCTATCCTAATATGCATCAACGTAATTTTCTTCAGTACTTTCAAGCTACTTCTTTTTTCTTGTTGTTGTTGGACACTTTTAAGTATTTCCATATGTTGACTATACGTGGCATTTTACCAAAATATGGGTAAATCTGCATGTTTTGTATCTAACAACTGCAGAAATGTACTCTAGTATAAAAAATACTACACTCCCCCCACCCCACCCAAAAAGAAACAAAAAACACCCAGATATTGGTAACTTGCCAGCAGTGAGTCAGAAAGATGATTTACATTATAAAGCTCACATAAGGATGCCTTTTGTATTTGAAGACACTGAGTGAAGTAACGTATTTGTGAATTTGGTGTCGTGTACAGTAGGAAGTCTTGTGAGAAACTAACTGAAACATGAACACAAACCTTGCTGGGTGTTTTGTTCTTCAGGTCTGCTCCACAAAATTAATTGTGTATTCTTTGCACAGAAATTTACATTTCGTTTCCATGCAGATTTTGAATGCAGGAAATTTTGAATGGATCATCACTGGAGGAGTAACAACTGTGTTATGTGCTAAAGTTGTAGTTGACTCTTCTTATAAATATCAGAAAGACATGATCTCTCTAATGAAGTTTATGTGTGCCTGAGAGATTGTAAAGACTAGCAAAAATAATGTTGATTTAGATGGAGAATGACATCCTGATAGAAATGTTTGAAGAGTCAGCTGGCTGTGTAAGCACCTTTGACAATTTCCTTGAGAAGGGTGATAATGAAAGTGTTGAGCAGTACAACATTGCTTGAAAGTACAAAAAAAAAGAAAAGGAGGGAGGAGTTAGGCAGGGTTGCCTGGGAATTAAACTGCCAGCGAGATGCCAGGAGGTCTGTGGACTGAACCAGTCCTGAATAACATTCTTCTTCCCTTGAAGCCCTCTAGTTCTAGAAGCAGTTTTCCTGATTGTGTATCATGATGCTAATGGGCTGGAAAATGCGACAGTGACTAATGTTTCAGTAGCTCTGTTCAAACGTGTATTTTTATTTTTTTTAGCTCAGCTTCCTGAGAAACTAAGGCTTGTGTAATTGTGCTGGCAGGAAGCCGAACCCCTTACTGATGTGGCTAATATCAGCTAAACTGGAGAGTGAAGGTGGTTGCAAATGTAATTATATTTCTGCAAAGTCTGTGAAATGGCAGCTGAGTAAGAAGAGAGCGCGTGCTTTGGTGCTGCTGAGGGCCAGACAGGCTCAGCTCATGCCTGAGAGGTTTGCAGCTGCCTGGCAATGGATGGCTACACACTGGTCAGCCTGGCAGGGTTGGTACTGGTGTGTCCTATCTGGTGCCCAGTGGAGATAGTGGGAATATGTGGATAAGGAAAATTAGTTTTTATTGAGTTTGATGAAATGAAACAGGGAGAGATTCTTGAGAAACGAGGGAAAATATCTTAGAGAATTGTCTTCTTGCAAAAGTTGTCTGTTTCTGGTATCGTTAGGTGTTTACTTCTTCCCAATTGATTTTCTACTGCATTGTGACAGTGTTTGTATGATTTTTGTAGATTCATTTAGCTGGCCCATGCTGCTGTGCTTTGCTGAGCAAAGTTGTTTTCTTTCCATGATGTCCAATTTTGCATGGAACGAACCAAGAGCCGTAATGCACCCCCAGTGTTGCTCTGAAGACTTAGGAAGTTTGATGAGCAGTTTAATAGGGCCTGATTTCAATGTTGCCACTCACCGTGGTAGCGTTGCTTTTGCCTTCTTTCTGCTTGCTTGTTGCTCACTCTTTTGTACAGCTGCTCCTGTTTGTACAGCTGAAACGGCAGGGTGAGCAAGGCACGGAACCAGTCCGGCTGAATATTAGCCCAATGATGTCTTTTCTTTTCTTTCATGGGAAAAATAAGCCCCAAAAGCTTTGTTTGTGATCTTGTGAGTATGTGTGTGTCTTTTTAGTTTTATTTTCTTTTTTCTGGTACCGCATGGGCAGGGGCTATTTACTTGAAGAATTTCTGGAAAGAGTCCTGCTTTGATACTTTCTTCTGGGATTATTTTTTTGCTTGCTCTAAGTATAAATGAGTTTTGCTTTTGTATTCAGTGTTTCTTTTGTCCTCTTCAAAGGTTAATGCCACAGAGCTGTCACAGGTGGTTCTTATTTTTCTGGTCATGCTGTTACAGCAGTACTGTTTCTTCAACTTGTCTTCCCAGTCCTTTTTTCCCCTCTGTATAGCTGTTGCAATATCTGTTCTATTCTCCTCCAATTATTACTGTTAACCTCTGCCCTTTTTCTTTTGTAAACTTGTAACTATTTCAACAATAAAGTGATGTTGATATGAAAAGCTAAAATAAGTTGTGTGCAATTGTGAAGGATGTGAATTTAAGGTAGCAATCCTAGGATTTTCTCCTGAGAAGCAAATCTCTTCAGGTGAACTGAGGGATTGTTTTTTAAGCATGTTTTTTCTAATTGGAATGTTTTGGGTGCTGGGTAGAGAAAAAGGAAGGTTCATACATTTTAGTAAATGAGCTGCTTCCCAGCTCTGTTTACCTCGTGAATCCAGAAGGAGATGAGACCCTGTCTGCATGGAGCTACTTCAGAGGAAAGCTTCAGTGCCTGGTAGCAGGGCTTCACCATCTCCCCTACACTTTGTCTCCTCCATAAATGGCACCTTGGAATTGAAGATCTGTTTGGGGGCTTTTAGCAATACTTTGTTTACTACCCGCTCATATTGTGCGTTGTTCTTGAGAATACGTGAAGATTGCTCAGCTCCTTACAGGATTTGGGCCGTAATCAAGGCTGACACTGACTGGCATAGTGTCAAATTGTGCGTGTATCATTTATTGTCAGATAACACTGGACATCCGTTAGTGTCTCTTGGCTAATCAAGAGTGTTGCCTCACATATTCTTACGATGAGAGGGCGAAGGATTCTTGTCGTAGCTGCCAGCTTTCATCATCCGAGTGGATTGCAGAAGACGGGACTCTAGGGACAATTGAGAATAGGAAGTTTGAAGATTTGCTATGTTCTCCTGAAGCGTTGGAGTGACTTTCATAGACTCAGGGCATTGTCTCCAGAAGGTTGCTTTTGTCTCATTTGTTTTCTTTTGTTGTAGTTATTATTGCAAAATAAATGTGTAGTTATTTCTAAAACTGTCACTCAATGTGTCTGTTCCAGGGCGATTTGATGAAACTGTGATTGAAGAAAGAAGGCAATGTGCTGAAGATCTCTTGCAGTTTTCTGCCAATATCCCCGCTCTCTATAACAGCAAACAGCTGGAAGAGTTTTTTAAGGTTGGTTAGTATTTGCAGAAGTATTTGCTTCTTACTGATGTGACTGAAGTATAGCGCTGATTCTGCTTTACTTTATAAACCATGGAATGAAGTGAGCTGGTCTGACATGCTTTGTGAAGGGACTGGGAGTTCTCCGTTCACTCTGGAAATGTGGCTTTAAAAAAACCCCATGCCACACCTCTACCAGGTGGAAAGTTTTACAGGAACTTCAGGTGAAGGGATTTGAATTTCTTTTTATTGAATGATGGGCAAAACTTGTGATGATAAATTCCAGTGAGAAGTAATAAAAATATTATTGCTGTTCCTATATTTTAAGTAGGTGTTTATAGTTTCAAACCAAAGGAGTGAAGACTGCTTACACTGTTTCCTTATGGTCTTTTATGGACTCAGGTCCACAGCAACAAATTTGACATGTAACTAGTCCAACGTGCTGCCTGTACGTTGTGTTGTGTTGTGAGAACCAGTCTCCATAACAAATTTTAGGACAGTACATTGATGTGGACTTCCTCTTTATTACAGCTGAAGCAGTTTCTTTTCCATAGTTCCTTCAAACCTCTTTATTTTCAGTAGTTTAGTCTAACGTTCTGCAAACTCATAAGCATAAATTTACATGTACCCACGATGGTAACTCTCTGGAATGAAGGAAACGTTCATCTGACTGAGATGGGACTTAAGCATATTAATGTGTTTAGTATATTTAAACGATATATATATATATACACAAAGCAAAATTATATCAAAGCTTAAAATTCTTCACTTGTTTTTGTGATTAAATTATTGCAGTGTTCTTTAAAATATTTAAAATAATTTGCATTAAGCTTTGGTGGCAATAAATGAATGGGAGACAAGAGTTGCACTGTTTTACTTTTTGGATGATTTGCATTTGCATTTTTTCAGTTCTTTGGAAATGCTTCTGTGGTTTTGGGTACTTTTTCAGAGTTCTCTTTCCCTCCTTTGCTTAATGAAAGTATTAGTTTTAGCCTCCCAATGGACCTTTTCTCACTTTGCAAGGGAATGAATAAAACTAGAAAACCAATGGTTTTTTAGGAAAAACTATGTCTTCAAGGGGAGTTATGCAAATGCAATAATTTAGGCTCATTTGTTAGCTGATGTGGTGTCATGTTTTCCTGTAAGAGAGCCTTAGGTTTTGTCTGTCACCAGCTCAGCCCGTGTGCTTCAGCTCTGCCCAGGGGTGGTTTTGTTCCTTTTCAGATTTTTGTGCAAATAGCTGTGGAGAGAGAGACTTGGACAATGAATTCTTAGGAACATCTGGAGGGAGAGCTCTGTGGATCTGTATGTTATAAACTCCAGAAGAATGAACTGGCTTGTGTGAAAATGTGCTGGGCTGGTTCAGGACAGATTAGCAATGCCCGTTTGTAACACAGCCTTGAAAATGGTGTGCTTTCTGTTAAAGTGGCATGGAACGTGTGCACCTGAGATGTGAAGCAGAAATTTAAAGAACACCAAAAAAATTTAGGTAGTTTCTAGAGCTATTGTTACTTCTCTTAGCTTTGGTTCCTTTCAGGCTTGGAAAGGAATGTCCTCCTTGTATCTTTGTTAAATCTCGACTACGACTGAACTCAAGATAGTGGGTCATGAGTGGGACATTAGTCTGATGGACAAACAGTCCTGTGTGAGGGACCTGCTGAGCTTGGGAGCACCACTGAAGGGCACAGACTGTATGTGACACAAGAGATCAGGGGCATTATTGTTCTCTCCCTGTTAGACTTGGGTCTGCAGGTCTGTGTGGTTCAGAACTCTGAAGCTGCAGTAGGCTACATATTTAGATATCTAGTCAGTCTGTGGCAGCCAAACATGGCTTAAACAAAAGTCCTTGTTTAATTTTGCAGGTGGTTTAATTAAATGCATTCTAAAGTAATGGAGCATTCACTGGTTAGGAAATACCATTTTGGCTATCACTTCTGTACAGTGAGAATTTCCATAGAGCACGACAGCTGAGTAATTCCTTTCCCTCTTTCTTTTCAGGGTGGAGAGGTGCATGATGGCTCTGAACTGATTGGTCCTGTTGAGCCTCTGTCTGACTCTCTGACTGACAATCTGTCCGACTGCAGCTCTGAAGGTTTGCTTTCTCTTCTCACATAATCTCACAGCATGATCTGTTTTAAAGCAGCTTGTAAATGACAGGTGCCATATTTCTTCATGGAGCATTGGCCTCCAGTTTCTGTTTGCTTGGTGTGGCAGAAATGCTGGAGCTGGGACTGGCAAGAGAGAAGTTGGGCTCAGCAGAGCTATTTGCACTTCTGGAAGTTTGCTTCTAAAGATGTACATGATGACTTGGATACCACATGTAATTTTAGTGGCACTTTTAGTGGCATTTCACTTGCACTAAATAATAGTAGAGTTGTAAGGAAGGGTCAGTCAGCCCAAATAAATACTGTACTAGGGCTTCTTGCCTGCCTCTGGGCTGAGTCAGCTTAAGCTGTTTCTGTGTACCATGCAATGCTTTAGATATTTATGTGTTTCTGAGTTATGCTTGGTCCTTGTGATTTCTAGGAAATTCTTCTCCAGCCCCAAAGTTTTCCTTTGGAATTGTTTAGCACTCATGTATAAATCCACATTATTATACAAACACTTAGTAAGCTTATTTGGGAAGGGATCTGATCTTTCTGGTGTAGAATTTGCTTTGATAAAACAATTCTTGCATAACAAAAAATGGTTTTGTTTTCTAACATGTTAATTTTTTTTTCTTGAGATTGTATGACTTGTCATTGGGATCTCTCAATGTCAATAACTTTATGCTTAGTTGTACAATATATTCTACGTGGAAAGTGATTTGGATTTTGTTTTGTAGTACTTTCTATGTTAATGAACAAGTGTCCCCACGATATTTTGTTCTGTGAAGGGAAAGGCATAGAGCTGTTTAGTTGAAGAGGGCAGTTATGATAAATAGCACTAACTAGTTTTAAAGGGTTTTAATGATTTCTGTGAAATATAACATTCCAGATTCTGACAATGCACTCATTTTACACTGTGCCTTATAAAATAGAGTACTTCTAAAAGTGCTTAATGTGAACGTTTCTATTCATTATTCACAAGGGCCTCATTTTTAGCAGAAGAAAACCACTTCCTTTATGTCAGATAAAATACTGAAAAGAAAAAAATTCTGTAAAGTAGAAGAATTCTTTGATACCCTTCTGAATCGGCTGGAGGGCTTTTACGGGATACTTGGAACAACTATTAGCACAGGATTTGGAGATGCTGAATGTGACTTTTGTGGAGTTAAATCTTCTAAAAACCTCAGTGTCTTCCAGCTCATATCTTCTTATGTTTGAAAGCAGATTTTGGTGAGGGGGGAGGCTATGGACAGAAGGAAACACCTGTCTTTAAAGCCTCTAGATGGCAGTGGCAATACTCGGCCTTGAGTCCTTTCCCTGCCTCTCCTCACGGCCTCCTGCGTGCATCTGATTTTTCCCAGTCTGATTATGGCAATTAACTGTGGCTGGTTCACTGTGTTACTTTCTGTGGGCATCCAAGGGCCTCCACATGGGCACTGCTCCTTCAGGCTGTTGTACTGAGAAGTAGCAAATCCATCCCTTAACAGGTGCTGCTGTTTGCTTTTAAGGGTGGGTTGTGTTTTCTCACTTTTATCTGTTCAGACAAAGTTCATTTTGCAGAAGGTGTGCACATTAATGGTAGAAGATGCAAATTGACAGTAGTGAAAATGTTTTTGTACGAAAGCAAGCAACAATTGTCTTGCTTGTAAAAGGAGTCTGGCAGTTCATGCTTTCATAGGAATCTGCTTTTCAGGAGGCCAGGTTACCCAGGCTTTCCACCAATTTTTGGAAACTGTGTTTACTTTTCAGATACTTGGTGAAATTGCACAAGGCAGAGACAAGAACAGAAATTTGTGTTCAATTTCAGCATCATTATTCTCGTCTAAAATTCCTGACAGACACTTTGTCTTCTTCTCTGAGTATGTGAGATGATGTTAGATGTCCAGCTTTCTCTTCATAAGTGTTTCTATATCAATTACCTTACCAGATTCTTTAGAGAACTTCATCAGGAGGTTAATTTTTTTTTCATTCTCTTTTTCCCTCTCTCATTCTGTTTTACCATGTACACATTATCTTCCCAAAAATAAGCCTGTGCACTTGAGATGCTTCCTATCCTGTAAAGATGACTGGAAACCCCATGACTGTTGTTGTGTCGTGCCAGCTCTGGGCTCTAAACCTGACCTAAAGAAAAGTTTATTAGCTCAGGCTCTGTGCCATGCTAGCTGTGTTCATACAGCTTTTGGTCTAGTTGGCTACAAGACAAGAGCAAATGTGGTTTTGTTTGGCCTCTAGGGAGGGGAACTTCAGTCTGTGTGAAATCTGCTGTGTGGATGGGCTCTAATTCATCTCATCGGGGTGGCCAGAACACCCTTCCAAAACCCTCAGCTTTTCCATTCATGCTTTCTCCCTGCACTCTTAGTCCATCAATCAGATCTGCTTCCACCACCTGATATCTCTAAATGGTGTTTAATAAATGCTCAGTCCTACACCCCCAAATTTGATATTGCTGCCCCTAAATTGAGCAGGTGAATGGCCCACTGTTATTACACTAGTTAGTGTCTCTGTCACTCTGTCTTCCTCTTTTCTGTTGTGAGCTTTCCTTCTTTCTTGCAGGACTGGGGGCTACACAGGCAGTTTTCTTCTCTGCCTGAGCACTCCACTTAATGTCCCTTCCATGGGAAGATCAGGAGCATTGTCTTCTGTGCACCCTGTCCCTTCCTCTCAAGTAGTCCAGTGTCACAAGTATCGCTGTCCCTTGCTTTTCAGACAAAGAGTGGCTGGTAATTTGTTCTCCTTCATGTCTTTTTCCTCTCACTCATGTTAAGGAACTGCTGGCTTTTAGAAAAGCGCTATTTCTACAGTGCCTTCTTCCCTTCCATAAATTGTAGGCTTCTATAACTCTACAGCTGCAAAACGTAAAAGAAAGTTTGAGTTAGTTGCCTTTGAGTTAGCTTCTGGCTGCTGCCACATACTTCTTGAAAACAAGTCAGAACATGTTACCTGGAAATGTGGTTAAACTCTTCACTCTGACAATAATATAGGAGAAAACAGACACCAGGTTTTAGCTCAGAGTTTACTTTCTCTGTGCATGCAGACAGCTAAATGTCTTGACCTTGTTGCCTGTTTTATTGCCTCAGTGGGTACATGTGCCAAGGTGATAAAACAAACTGCTACTTGATATCCAGGTGGCACTGCCAAATTTGTGGCTTGCTCCATATGTCTCATGCAGGGTACTACTCTGGAATGACGTTTTTGAGACTGAAAGCTGCCTTTTTTTTTCCCTTGGTGTGTAGCTCCCAGCTTTGAAAACTTTCCTGTGTTAAGTCTCCTTAGCCAGAAATTGTCAGAGCAGAGAGAGAGACAGGGATTATAGTCTTGCTGCTGTTGAAATTAAGTGGATTGGAGTGTGAGATTTGAATAATCCCCCACCCAAGCAAGGACCTGTGTTTTCTTTTTAAATCTTGGAACCAGTGAGAAATGGCAAACTGAATACCACTGTCCCAGTTTTAATGGTGTGCTAAGAAATGGATGTCTCTGATAGCCAGTCAAAGAGCAGTTTCATATTATAGACTTTTACCTGTAGGAGGGTCATGCTTTTTCATTCTGATGGCAAGGGAACTTGTAATCTGTTGTACACATGGATGTCAGAAGCATTTTTGTCATTCTTGTCCTTTTCAGTTCGAAAGGATTTAAGTGGGCTTGATGACGTGACACTTACGAGCCAATCGGAATGTGGAGGTGAGATCTAGAAGTTGTTTCCATTACATTTGTGGAAATTAAATAATTGGAAAATCATAACTGAGTGAATGCCTTTTGTGGATGATAATCCCTATGGAATGAAATGGTGTATATGTAAAATACCTTTGTTGCCATTTATTCCCAAATAACCATGAAAAGTTCCTGTGGTTTAGTTACTGAAGGTCAGCTTGCAGCAAGGGTGTAGTGACTTATGGCAAATGTAAAATAAAATGTGTTAGCTGAGATTTAAATGATGAAAGAGGTGTTAAGTAATTTATTTTACTACGTGTTAGCAATGAAAGATGTGTGTTACATGTGGGCTGAGTGCTGCGTGGTACATAAGCTGACAGTAACTCTGTGTTAATTCAAACTCCTAATTTACTGTTTTGAGGATGCTTCATCTTACTGATTTGAAACAGTATGTTGGGATTTCTTGCAACAGTAATTTGGCTCCTGCTGGTTGACTTCTCTAATAGCACTCACACAGAAAGGTTTAGTTTTGTGATTTCCTGGAGCCCAATGGTGGAGCTGCTTTGAAAGTTTTAAGTTGAGTGTTAGATGTTGGCCTCTTCACTCCCAGTGCTAAAGTGAAGACCAGGGTTGTTCTGCAGAGTTTGCAGTTAATTTTTAAAGATACGTTTCTGTAGGTACTAAAATTCTTCAAAGACGGCATTGCAATCACTGAGTTTCTGTGGGCATTCTGAGGAAACTGTGTTAGTGAAAAGAGCTGAATCTTTGAATGGGATAAAGAATTTTGAAGGCTTCTAAGGTATGTGAGAAATCTAGAGTAATGAGTGTCCTTCTGACTTTCAGGCTTCTCCAGTGACAGCGACCTGATCTCTCTGACAGTTGATGTAGATTCTCTTGCCGAGTTAGATGATGGAATGGCATCCAACCAAAGTTCTCCCAGTAGAGCTGCTGGCCTTTGTGTTACTTCTGAACCCCCCGTACAAAGCACACTGGCACCTGAGCAGGAGTGGAGCAAACCCGAAGGAGAAAAGGAAAGCCATGGTTTGTTTACTGGAAGCTTAAAACCCAAGCCAGGCAAACAAGATTACTTGGAGAAAGCAGGCGAGTTAATAAAACTGGCTTTGAAGAAGGAGGAGGAGGAAGATTATGAAGCTGCCTTAAGCTTTTATAGAAAGGGGGTTGATCTGCTTCTGGAAGGTGTTCAAGGTATGGATCTTCCCATTATGTTTGTCTTCTCTTTGGTTATGTGTGTTTGTTTATGGCATTTCCATGGTAAACAGCAGCTTACAGCGTTGCAAAGAAGTGATTTGAAATGCAGAATACGTGTGCTTGGCTTTCGTGTACTTGATAGCTGTGTGCATATGAGAGAGAGAGAAATCTTTCTCTCTAAGACTGAATGATAATTTAGGGTCTTGTCTTCCAAGTGCCCAATATCCCCTCTGTTAAAATTGCAGCACAACCTTCAACTTGCAGGTAAGTAGCAAAGTGCTCCACTTTTGCCTCTTTCCTTTTTATTGCCTAGGCATTAATTAATATGTGGCACTTGCAGCACTGTTGAAACATTATTTAATTTACATGGTTAAGTGAGGATTAATTATCCCCATTTTACGCATGGGGAGAGGCAGACTCAGGTTAACTTCCCCATCACAGCAGGATTAGAACTGCTCTTGTCTCACAGCCTCTTGCTTCTTCCACTGAACAATTCTCTTCTAGCTAAAGGATGCATAGAAACTTACATGCTTGCACTGTTAGAGGAGCATGGGGTTTTTTTGTCTTTTTCAAAAGACTTCGGTCTATCAACGTATGTCTGCAAAAGCTGTTTTTGATAGACTGGATACAATTACATGCAAATTTCTGCCTCCTTGCACCTTGTCAGCAAGGGAGAAAATTTTTTCCCTTCTCTAGTTCTTGAGAATCTCAAGTGATAACCTCATACATTTGCATTTTGTCCAACAGTGGCTTAAAACTATAAAGTACAGGGAAAGATTTGTTCTTTCCTGGAGAGAATTCAGGGTCTGTGTATTGTGCTTCTGTCCCACACAGATCAAATGAGTGAGGTTAGAATTGTGCCTTTGTTTGACAGTGTACAGCACAGGTGCATTCTGCTGCTCCAGATCTGGACTTAGACATGAATGTACCAAACACACATAAACAGAAGCCTTTGCTGCATCACAGTGGGATGCACAGCAGTGGTCCAGACCTTCTGAACAGTTCTAGCAATGGAAGTTACCTGCTGAGCTAATTTAATGGGGCCTGGCAAAAAATAATGGGTAGGTTACTGATGAGAACTAGAGGTGTGGGCCAAGATATGTGCATAGCCTTTGCTTAAAATGTCTTGTACTTTTTGGCCAAAGTAAATCCACCTCTTTTCAAGTCTCAGTGATGTCAGTAGGGTTGCTGCTTTGCTGCTTGTTGTGGCTTTTCAATAGCATCCTACCTTTCCTTGCCTGTGTTGTCAAAATGTTTTTCATTCTTAGTGTTGCATATGCTGGCAATCCTTCTGTTGGAGAGCCCAGCTATTCTTTCTTTGCTAGCACACTTTTTCATAGACCTATGGGCCGTTCAGTTGTGATCTTCTGAAGGATATCCTATTTTGTTGCAAACACTTCTGTCTGCCAGCCATGATGCAAGGCTGCCATGATGCTGTTTTGAACTGACAGTTCAAACTTCAACTTCAAAAGCTTTCTTTATTAAACAGTTTCAAACTGTTAGGGCATGAAAACAAGTCAGTCTATTGCACATCAGTTTTGCTGTGGTAATTATTGTGTATACTTGAGCTGTGGCAGTGGTTAAACATGTTGGCTTTGAATTCATGGTAATCCTTAGGGTAATATGTTTGCTTTAAAGTTGTGAAAGACTTTTATTGCATGTAGGTGACTTGCTCAACTCATGCATACGAACTTGTTAAACCAGTGGGTTGAACTTCTTACTTAGATTTGCCAGAATTTCCTCCAATGATTTTTTTTTCTTTTTTGCTGTTGACTAGCCACTCTTCCAGCTGCCTCAGATAACTGTTAATCCTTTCCTCTCACCCACTTATCCCTGCTTTTCAGGCTAGGAAGAAATTCAAGGAATCTTAGAAAAGTGTGATATTCTGCCTGGTTTTCTTGATGCCAGTCAGTACAGTGGAAGTCACTAATAAATTTTTATTGATGGTACTTGTGTGGTGTGTGTCAGTGTTCCTGATGGATGAAGAAACATGTAACCAGCACCTTTTTCTTTGCCGTCCCTGACATTGCATCTGTAGAGCACGCAAAGGGAAAAATGGGAATGAGTTGCATTTTAAGTAGTGTCTTATCCCTTGGGAACATAATTGTACACAGGGGGGTTCATAGCAGTCAGGTCTTTTTTCATTTCTCTGTGTTACCCTGGAGTGTTCATCCTCTGCTGGGCATTCACACTAGATTTGGGTAGATCCAGCTCATTTTGTGTCCCATTCTCCTTCAAGCTGCTGCAAGCTGGCAGGGAGACACTGGTGCCCTCTTTATGATAACAGGGCTGGTCCAAATGCCCTCCTAAAAATATATGCCATCTCATGATTTATGAATACAGTAAAAAGCCAAAAAAAACCCCAACAAAACTTTTTAATGTAGCTACTTTGTGAAGGTAGTATGTTTAGCATTGATATGTGAACATTCAATGTGTGTTGCAGTAAAAAACCACAAACCCTCAACCTAATCACTCCAGTTATTTAAACATCCCTGGTTATGTATTATTATTAGTATAATAACATACTCCTTTCAAAGATAAGGATGCTGCAATTATTACAGAATGCTTCTGGTCTTCTGCCACTGATTATTTTGCACCTATTTTGTCTAAAAAAGACTTTGTAACAGCTGAGAGTGAAACACGGTGTTCATCCATACTTACACGCGTGTGCAGTGCCGTTGTCTCGGTGCACAACCGCCGCAGAACGTGGCCTCTGGAAGGGGCCGCCGGTGGCTTTTTCCCTGGAATACGGCAATACGGACTGTGGCCACGAGGTGGCGGCAAGGAAACAGAAATTGCCACCCGAGGCTTGGAATCGGGCGATGATACCAGCGCACGGAGATGGGGGAAGGAATGCCACCCATCCTCTGTGCTTCAGACCTGGGATTTGAAACAGTCCACTGCCTCAGGTGTAATCCCTTCTGAGCTGCTTAGCTGTATCTGAAGGGTGAGGCTGTGTTTGGGACCAGTCACTCCTTTAGGCTCAGCACCAGCTCTGCTGCTCAAGGATGCCTCGTCAAAACTATGTACGAGCAAGTTCAGTGCTGCAAGTTTATAGACCTGTGCTGGTTAATTTGAAGTAGGTGGCTTCCCTAAAGGCAATTGAGCACGCTTGAGCTCGTTATATTCTGAAGACTTTCCAGCTGTCTGAGCTGCTGGCACTAGTGCTGGGCGAGGCAGGTGTCATATGTTTGAGAAATGGCCATCTTGACTTTGTTTTCAGCTGTGTGCACGTGCTCTCAGATGTACAGTGGTGTTAATTACTTTGGACAAGGTGCATATGTATTTTATTTTGCTAGTCTCTTGCAGAGTTTAGTACTGAATCCTTTTACGTCCTATTCATAGTCCTGCCGAGAGACCCAATTGGTGTCCCTTGGGGAACGACTGCTGCCTGCGTGCTCAGAGACTGGTGGATATCTTGGACTCTGGGCATCTGCTTGTTATACGTGTTTGGCCTACTTCTGCTCCATACCTGTGTTTAACATTAAGCATTTGTTAGTGAGAAGAAGAATGAAATCTTGGACTGGCAGTACAGCCCTTGAACTGCCCCTCTTGTGCCTTCCTGTTTCATTTATACCAGAGCTGCCTTGCTTGCAGTGACAGGGAGTAGCTGTCATAATTTCCTTTTTCTTCTAAATATGTACCAATTCTGCTGCTCCTCTTGTCTTTTCTGGGCATTGCTGCATGCAGGGTTTTGAAGCTTTTGGAAGACAGGTCTGTAAGGGTTGTGTAGGATGGTTCAACAATTCTCCAGGAGCTGAAACCTTCCAAAATTCAAGCTTTCTGCCTTTTTAAGCATACCAAGTATGCTAACTGATAGAAACTTTGGCTCACAATTATAGCTGTTCCTTTGTTTTTGTAAGCATGTCAGAGCACTTTGAGGTCAGTGCATTGCTTCAGGCCCAGTGATGGAAAAAAATGCACTAATCAATAGCAAGCCACCAACTTCTAGCTGGAAGTTAACTCTGTTTTATGCAAAGTAGTGCATTCCCTGACTTTGGTATAGGGCATAGTTTATGTTAGGAACAAACAGATCACGACACTGAAATTATGGAGGGGGTTTTGTAATAAAGAAGGGAGTCTTGTTTGTATAAACTGCTCCTCTTTTTACAACTCCAGCCATTCTTTAGTTGTATCCATTACGGATCTGGGCAGTCTGAGGTGTGTGATAAACAGAGTTAACGCTATTCCTTATTGCTGTGTTTCAATAACTTCAGGCACGAAGAAGCAAGAATGCTGCACAACGTGGCCAGCCTAATTCATGTAGAAAAGTACAGGAGCTCTTCCATGTGGTTTAGAAAGCAAGCGTCTTCATTGCTGGTCTGTCCATGTTGCACATTAACATCTGAAGGGAGATGATCCATTTACTCTGTTGGAGTTTCGAGATGTTTATTTTCACATGTGTAGCAGCTGTGGCTGGGCAGAATGAATATTGATTTAGTTTAGGCAGCATGAACCTTGTTGCATGAAGTATGTGATGCCTCTGGAGTGTCAGCAGCCACAAGCTGTTTTCCAGGTATCTCTGTTTTGTGTTAGGGATCTACAAGTTCTGAATAAGCTGCTGGTGTCTTTGAAAGCAGGCTGTGAATGTCAGTTTTGCACTGCTCTGTGCTATTTTAATGTTTATCCAGTAAACAGAGCTGGAACAAAAATTACACAAATTACTGGAACCTTGCTAAAATGACTTTGACTTTTAACCCAAAAATGCATATACAATGAAATGCTGGGAATACTTTGGACAACTAGATGATATTTTTGGATATACCGAAAACAAACCAACTTGTGTCTAATTACTGGGATTATGATGGGCTATGATTTGAACTTGTGTTGGAGCCAGGGATGCAAACAGGAGCATGCTTGACAGAATGCCAAGAAGACAGTACTTTATGAAAAGGGAAACAGCCATGGCGTTCCACCAGCGCGTCTGGCTTCCTTTGCTTGTTTGTTGAATGGCACTTATGAAGACAACTTCTGTTACCACACAGTAGCTATTTTAAATTCCTTTCACTCATTAAGTCCTCTGAGTAGTGTTCCTCATTGATGTTAACAGTTTCTGAGCTATGCAGCAGATGTGTCTGGTTGTGGCAATGTCTTTAAGGAAACAACAGACCTGTTTTCTGAGGAGATGAATTTGCATGTGATCTGATGTCTGCAGGGAAACCCTGAGAGTTGTGCTGCACTCCACAGGGAAAGGTTGGTGATGGGGTCACTGATGGAACTGTAATTCTCCCCACCCTGATCTTAGGCTTCTGTGTTCCTATGGTGTATCATCACTCAACCTGTTTTCTGTTATAGTTTTTTACTTCCACTGAGGCTGGAACCAGTCAAGGCAAAAACTTCCTGCCCTGGTTCCTACCGAAGGAGCTGAAAACCATTTCTGTTTCCTGCTGTTGGACTGTGAGGATGCCGTAGGACTGTTTGGGCTGAGCTTTCTGAACAATGATGCAAAGTGCTCCACCTCTGCTTCATACAACCTTGAAATCACAGCTGCTACTTCAGAAGAAAAGTTTGTGAGAGGACTTGTCTGTTGATAAGCAGCTGGATTAAGAATGAATGTTGGAAATACTGTGGTTGGTTAAAAAAAAAAGTCATATCTCACTGTGCTGCCAGTGATGCTGAAACACGTGGTAGTATGGACTATGAACTACTCATAATTGGAATGTGTTGTCTTCCAAGCCTGTCGCAGACCATACAGAGCTTCAGAGCAGATTAGTGCTGTAGGATCCATCACTGTGCAGTAGATGCTGGATGGACCACCCTGAGTGATGTCATTCCCGGTGTGAAAGTGCTGGGTTTAGACACCTTGTTGTGGCAAAGCAGTAAAATACAGCGTGTGCCAGTAGAGTATGATTAGTGTATACAGTTAATGCCAGAAGCTGGTTACTGTATAAATACAGCCAGACCCAGCTGTGTAAAGGGACACTCAAGGCAAAGTTCCATTTAAACTGCAAGACCTCTCTGCACCAGGAGGCTGATAAAGGTGTGAGGTTTAGTACATGCTGCACAGCTTACAGCCTTCCAATATATGTGAAAGTGAATTGTAGCAATACCTGCAAACCAGCATGTAGGGTGTGATGCAGAGATGACTCTGAATGTGGTTACTTAGCATGTGGCTGTTAAAGAATTAATAAATATGTGACCAGGTGAGCCTTAGAAATCTCTTTTTTCTTCCCTCTTGGGACACAGCTAGCTGTATTGACTTGGTGTTGTTCTGACCTTTCCGAGATTTGAGTCTTTCCTCATAGCCGTTCCTTGCCAGGTTGCTGCCGGTGCCTGGCCTCTTTGACAGACATCTCGTCCTGCCTGCACTGCCTTTTAACTCAGCTGTTGTTAGCCACAACACTTATCTGCAAAGTGCAGGAATCTTTTTTTGGCTGTAGCTGTGTTGGGTTTCTACCTCTCATCAGAAGACCCAGTAGGGCTGCCACGCTTCTTGCAGCATGTGGGGTAGACAGTGCCGCTTCTGTCTGCAGGTGAGAAATTTGAAGTCTCTGGCTGCAGAATTCAATGCCTCAGGCACTGTAGGTGAATTGAGGCAAATTACTGGCTGGAATAGAAAAATTGCATAGATAGGTTTAAGGGCATGATGCTGCATGATAATCAGTGCTCTGATTCTCTCCCAAACAGTTCTTGCATATACACCTTCTCTCTTTTCACATCTTCCTTTTCTCTTTTCCTGTCCTCTTTCCCTCTTAACTCTTCCAGTATCTTAAAATAGCCTCTTCAGCTTCAGAGCTGTGTAGAAAGACTAGTATAGGTTTGATCTCTACAAGGCCTGCCGCTGGCTCTTCTGTTTTAGAGATTTTTGTGATTGCTCGGGGAAAAATACCATTTCCCATAGTAGTATATAAAAGTACATATGAATTGCATTTAATACATAAATATGAGTAGTATTAGAGTGTCAGGATTTATGAATCTCATAATTGGGGTTTTTTATCTGTCTTTTTCTTTTTTTTCCCCTGCAGTACTTTACTTCAAACTGTTCTTACTTGAAGGGGTAGGTGTCTGTGTGCCTGGGTTCCCTCTGCTCTGAAGCAAGGGATGTTTGTGGATGCTAATTCTAATTTGAACTTGTCCTTTTAGTTAAGAAGGAAGAGTGCAGAGAATTTGGAAATTTCCTGTCTCCTGTAGAGGTGGCCTATATAACTTCTTTCCTTGCTCCGTCTGTCAGGGCTCTTCCCCTGTTCCCATGGTGCTTGTGTTGGAGGACTTGCTGCTGTCACCATTTTGTTTCCTCCTCTGGGCTAGAATGCCACTTCTTGTCCTTCTGCCTTGAAACACTCATAGGGTTTATTCCCTTCTTAAGTAGTTCAGCAGAAGAATGTTCAAGAATATATGTCACATTAAGTCTTATTTTGGTGAAATACCGTACAGTTAAGACTACAAGTTTTAGCAGATAGATGGGAAGTTAAGGTTTTCCTCCTTGAAATGCTGGGTGCTGTTCATTTTGTTTTTTTCCAGGTAGTCACACATGCACATGACAAGCTACCACCACCTTGTGGATTTAACATGAGAGTTTCTTTAGAAGCAGATGTTTGTTGGTTAGCATTTCTGGCAAGTTACATTTCTTATCTTCGGTGTTACTGACTTCTGCTTTACTGGTCACTCAAACACATTTCACCCACGCCATTCTTCTGTGTAATCTTAACTTTGGCAAATGTGCCAACTTTTTTTTTTTTCCTCCCCAGAGAGATGTTTGCCTAGACATTTACATGACTGGTGTGTAACCACAGGTTTTCTACAAGATGCAGAACTGGAAACGTCACAGGAAATGTAGATCTGTAAGGGTCTCAGGCAACCTGCAGTGAAGATGATGTATGTAACATATGGACATAATAGTTGGAAGAAGAATTTGTAGGTGTTCCCTCACTGTCAGAAATTTGTGCTTTAGTATAAAAGGTTTTACTTTTCAGTGGTTTTTCTTCTGGGTTGATAGAGTACAGTACTGTCCTGAATCTTCAGAAAAACAAGAAAGAGTGGTTCTGATAAATGTGTTGCATCTTAATAAATTTTGACTCTCTCAAAATGTTAAGGAAAAAAAAGAAAGAGGAAAAAAGATCACTTCAAGCTGTTTTATCATAATAGGCTTAACCTTTGTCTTATTTTTTAGTATTTACAGTTTTTTTCAGCTGCAGAATTTGATCAGCACCTCAAAGGAACTTGCCGTTAATATAATGTGTAGCATACTCGAGCTGATGAGGTAGTGGGCTTATTTCACAATTCCAAACCCCCACCTGCTGCTAAAATCTATAGCTCTTTCCTTGATGCTGCAGTATCCGTCTACCCCAGCACCTGCCACATTTCACTTAAGTAATTGTTTGAAAATTAAAGGTTACCCACCCTCCTGTGAAAGTTGGTGGAGACTCGTTCCAAAATCAGCAGCTTTTCCCCTTCCTGAAATAAATTTGGGGGTTATAAAACTGTGTCCAAAGTCATCACAAACCTGTGCTGGATTATGAGTCGCATTGTCACTTACGGTGTGCCTGAGCTTTTGTTTGGCTAATATGGACAAAGGAGTCTGCTTCACATGATGTAAGAAGTGTTTGCCCTAAGAAGAACAGAGGTCCTCTTGAACCAATTAGGCAAAAATAACAGCTGGGCTACCCACTAATAAGGAAGGTGCTGCTAAACCTCTTTTCATTGTGAGAAGAAATAAATCTTTTAAGGCTTACTCCCTTGCATTTTTATAGAGAGCAATTCTTTGAAAAATTCAGCAATCCAGCTGGGTGATATGTGCAGGAAGACTGTGAAGAAGATAAAGAAACTTTTAAAAATAAAAAATGGTATTATAGCTGTTAGATTTGGCAATTATAAATGTTTCATTGAAGATTTCAGTATTTAGAGAAAGTTTTACTGTTTAAATTGTTAAGAACGTGGAGTTTGGGGCTAGCACAACAGGCAGTCTCGCACAAGTTCCTTGTAGCTTGTTCTGCAAGAGGACATTCCTTCCTGGAGCAAATCTCTTCTGATATCTTCTTTAAAGGAAGGCAGCCCACATATATTTTTAGTAAGTCTGAGAGAAAAGCAGGAAGAGGAGGTCACAGAGGATTGGGACAGGTAATGCTAACTTTATGGCCTTACTTTTTCTGTGAAAATATCTCCATCCTGGCTGAGCATCTACTTAGGTAGGGAGTGCACCTGTGTTGCCCTGGCAGATTAACTCTTCCTGAGGAAAACCTCTTAACGCCTTAAGGGGGATAATTGGGAACTGGTCAGGCACAAAGAAAGGAAGGAATACCTAGAATTCCAGGGTGGGTGCTACATATCGTGATTTACTGATTATTTTAAAATTTTTTTGTATATGTTAGCTCCAGCTATCACTTGCCACTATCTTTATCATCCAGAGAGAAACACATCTTCCCTGTGACTTCATCCTGGATCTATGGAGCATAGTTACGGACCAGGGCAAGTTTGACAGCCCTTCTGTGCATCTGAGATATGTTCTCTTGGTAGTATCCCAGCTTATTTGGGGAACAAGGACAGGTTTTTTCCCATACTCTTTACTGAGCAAATTTTTTTTTGTCTTAAGTTTATTGAATGTGGCCCCCTTTCAATAGCTTTTTGCTGTTACTATCTAAATATAAGTAATTTTCCTATATGATAGAATTCCAGAAGATTTGATGTGTGAATAAGCAGTTAACTAAGCTGAATAGTTCAGCATTGAGTTATCTGATCTCTCAAAGATATCTCCTCTTCTGAGGTACTGTGAAGTGTGGGTAAAGACTTTCTGAGCAGAAGACAAAAATATTGCTAGTTTTCCAGGTGCCACTGCTGTACATCATGGAAGTGCTGCTTCTTTGTGTTTTTCATTGAAATCAGTGCACTATGGGCAAACAATCAGACAAGTCAGAGAAGAACTCTGTGGCACAATTATTCCGATATTTGTTGTTTTCTTATATCAAACCCTCAAAACCATTTGAATGTTGTTAGGAATATCTGTCTTTGTAAATATATCGTAGCTGAGCTGTCTTTAGAAATATAAATTAAAGAACAAATTTTAAATCATTGGCTGCTATCCTAATGTCCTGGCTTACTGTTACTTTGATCAGTGGGTGGCCTGGTCAGCCTTTCCAAAGCCAATTTTCATTTTAAGATATTTTTATTTCTTTGAAATAGTCAAAGCCTTTCGAAAATGCGGGAGCAGCCTGCTTGTGCTTGTGTATGTGGATGAAGGCTTATATGTGCAACAAAGTAGCTGTAGAGTTTTTATATTCTGTTTGCAGTAATAGTAAACAGAGCATCTAAAATAACCACTTTCACATTGCAACAAACACATCATCATTTGCTTAAAAAGAGTTATAATTACAGTTGACGAAGCATGGACACCATAAAAAATGCATTAGTTTGGCTTGACACATTAATTACCTGTTTTTGCAGATGTTTTTATATATTGTTGTGTGAACAGTTTACAAAATAATTACAGGAAAGTCATATGGAAAATAAACTAAGTGGGTGGTTTCTCGCCTTAATATTTTCATTCATGTGAATCTGTGTGAGGCACAGCTGCTCTGTAGCAAATGCAGAGGGAGAGAGAGAGAGAGAGAGATGGAGAATCTTGAGGGGTTTTTATTCTAAGGTCTCTATGATCAGCCTTGCTGCACTTTTATATCTTGTTTTAGCAGTGTACTTTTTAAAAGTGTAAAATGACATTGCTGATTTAATCCCAGTGATCAGGAGGGGAGAGAAGCTTTGATCCTGATCAGATGAAACATGAATCTTCTAGTATCTAGGAAAATAAATGAAAAATCAATATTATTTTAAGCAGGATGATCTTTTATGAGCAGTTGTAAAGATTCATCAAAGGCTTTGACACAGTTTAAACATTTCCTGTTTGCTGCCATTTAAAGAAAAATGCCTTTCAAGTTTAAATTGTAATTAGAGAGATACCTCTTTAGATTATTGTGGGCTAACCACAGAATGGAAATAGGAGCTCAGTATGCTCACACACTATTTAAATCAAAAGTTCTTAACTAGGAATAAATGATTATTCTTAATTTATTATAAAATAAAATCGATGCTTTTGAAAATATACATTTTGCGTAACTAAAACCAATATTTCATGGCAAAATGTAACATTGCATAAAAAAATGCATGAAGTCTGAATTACAGCTTTGACATCTGTCAGATATAAGGATTTGTTCTAGTACTGTGTTTTAGTGATTTATTTGGTTTTAAGTGAACAGTTCTATGACCTTGAAGTTGGCATAAATACTAAAGATTATTTTTAGCTTAATGGGGTCTTTATTGTTGCTCTCTGTGTTTGAGGCTTTTTAAGTAGCATTTATTTGTTTATTAAATTTATATCCTGTATTTGTTTACAGATTTTTGTGAGATATTGGTTGTTTAAATGGGAATTTGTATTACAATGTAGTTTTTACATTTTCTTGGTTAAACTAATGGAAAAATATAAAAAGCCAAAGTCCTATTTCTGTAAACCTAATTCTCAGTCATCCACCTGTTAAAGTATTCAGAGACTGAACTGTTAATGATCTTATCCACAAATACAATGCAAGAACTTGTTGAATAAATGTTTTGTGAATCCACACCCTTTTTTATGGGTGAAGATTTTAATGAGGGAACAGTTTGCAAAGGTTATTTAACAAATTAGTCGAGAAGGAAAAGTAGAAGGAAAACTGAAATTAATGTCTTGTGAAAGTAGGGAGAACAAAGACAGCTCTAAGGGGACATCCTAGCTGGTTTGCGTTAATTACTGTAAAATTACTGAAGCATTGGAAAAAAGCAATAAACATCCAAACTAAATACACATAACTAACAGTTAAGCAGTAAGCTTGACTTTTATGATAGCCTTAGACACTAACCTAGCAGTTTTCTACCGGCCTGCTTGAAGGAAATGCTGGCTGAAGAGTTTATTGTTGCTGTGCAGATGTCTTGTTTTCCCTGAGCGGCTGCCACTTCTTGTGTCTGAGAGAAAGTGGGTGCTCACCAGTGCATCCGCATGAGGAAGTTTCGTGGTGCTTTAACACTATGTGCAGAGATGAAAGCAAGAGAGTTAGTCATGTTTTAGGGAATTGCAACACACACTTATAAAAAAAAATACTGTGTATCTACTCTCTTTTGATAATGCCAACTTCAAGTTCAAAGAGTTGAGTGATGTTATTTTTTTTTTTTTTATCCTAAATGGGAGTAAGACTGGCAGTCTCACCAAGGGAACTTTTTACCAAGATTCCCCTAGGTCTTCAGAAAGAGAGAAATTTCCTAGATATTGATATATATCCATAATACTGTATGCTGAAAGTGCACTGAATTTCTGACTGTCCCAAACCAAGTGTAGACAAAGGATTTTGCAGAGCAATCTGTGTCTATATCCAAGGAGGTGACAATCACTTTTCCCTCCTGCTGTGAGGTGGATAGTAAAATTTACAAGAGATTGCTTACCACAGAACTTGGAGTAGACCCAAAGTCTCTTCTGCTTACTCTTCATGGAGTCTGGGTGTGATGGTTCTGTGTGTTTAGGTAGTCTCTAAGTTATGATATGAAAGGAATGAGAGTTTCTATTTAATAACAATCCACCTTGACCCCTACCTTTAATTCTGCCATTGAAAATCTCACAATGTGTTACACATTGCCACAATTGCCCCCTGAAAACCTCCCACAGTAATTTCTGAATGCAAGCATTCACACAGTAAGTGCTCTGTCAGAATTCCATAATAAGCTTGCTCTTTTTTATGAGACTCGTTCTTGATAACCCACAATAATCCTGTCTTTTTCTTATCAGTTACAAAGTTTCTGGTTGAACTCCTTCAAGGTTACACTCGGGTTCCTTTCATGGCCCCTTGATCAGTGTCTTACGAGTGCTAGTCTTCGTTATTGTCTGTTATCTGCCGTTGGTTGGGGTTTGTGTATTTGTGTGTTTAATTTATTGCCTCTCCTGTTCCTTGCCTTGTCTTTCATGTGGAGTAGCTGTTGGGCAGATATCCTTGCAGTTCCTTGCCCTGTTTAAGCATTGGTTTGAGAGGTGCTGGCTTGCACCTGGCAGTGCAGAGCCTGTCACAGTCAAGGCTTTGTTTCTGCAAGTCTTGGATGGCCTCAGGGCTGGGAGAGACTGCCAGGGCCATATAAAGTCTCTGCTGTCCTTCACTCTTCTTCTGGGACAGTTGTCTCTATCTTTTTTTCAGCACAGTAATCTCATTTCTCTGTTACAACAATTGTGTCTCACAGTCTCTTATCTGTGCTTGGCGCTTGGCTGGCTGGGTGTCGCCATCACAAATGGAGGCTGTCACAGCAATATATTGCTCAGGATGTGAATGCCTAAACCAAACTGAAAGGTTTAGAGTGCATACAGAGTTTGTGTGGTGTCGTGGAGTTCTCACCAAGAGTTTGGGTAGATTAGAAATAATACAGTGGTCATTTAGCCATCTAGAAAGTGAAGTAGTTGGTGCAAGTGCTTATTCCTTTCTTCCCATGTTAGCCCAAGCCAAGAGGCAAGGAATGTCTAGCATTGGAAAGCTGTGAGCAGGAGTTCTTAGTGTCTCTTCTGTTGCCTTCTTGCTTTTAATAGCATTTCTAGACTTCATGTATAATTAGGAGAGTCCATACTGGAAACCTGAGGAAAAAATAAGTTTGTTGTTTTGTTGTAAACATCTTATTCTGTCTTTCCTAATTGATTTTGCTTTTTGGAATACAGCATTTGGATCAGTGGTTTCTTTCAGTTCTTACTTACGTTACCATAGGAACATATACCAAATCACAGAAATATTAGGAAAGGCTTTTTATTTACCTTAGTCTATAGCAAGGCTTAATTTGTTATTTTTGTGGAACACTGGGATCATAGTACTGGATTTTTAGAAGATGCATATCTTTAGGTTTGATTATGAATAATCCAAAGGAAATCAAAAAGGTAGAATCAAAGTAGTCATGCTTTGATTATCTAGTACCTCTCTCTTTGTAGAAAACATAACTTTTTTTTTCTCCATTGAGGTGAATCAAGTCCAACTCGTCGAGAAGCAGTGAAAAGGAAGACTGCAGAATACCTTATGCGTGCTGAAAAAATTTCCAGTCTCTACCACAAAACCTCTGAAGATGCATCTGTTCCTATGGTAGGCTTTGATTTATTTTTTTCTGAACCAGAATTTGGTATAATTAAGTAGCAAAGCATATTCAAGCTTAAGATTCAAAAGCTATCTAGAATTTCTCTTTTGGGAGGCCTGAGGAGTATTGTGATGTTGTGTTTCTGTTAAGTTGCCATTCTTTCTGATTCTTCATAATGTTACGAGGAGTGCTTGGTTTAATATAGGACTGCTTTTCACATGCTTTCCTACTGCTCACGGTTGATGATGTAGATGTTTTTCATCATGCTGAAGAATCTAAAGGTAAAGCAAAAAACCACACTAGAATGTAAAATTTCATTTGACTTTTCCATGAGAATGCTGGTCGGTCCTGTAGGGAGTGAGAAACCTGTTGGTTTCTTTAGCCCAGCACATAGTGATGTATCAGAAGTGAGTCAAGCACAGGGTAGAGGGGATCAGAATAATTTTCTACAGAACAAGTACTTAATAGAGCAAAGGTTCTTCCTGATCCTTTCAAATGTCTCTCTTGGAGATGCTTGTGGGATCAGCTCCTTCTTGATTTTTGAGAAGTTTGTGTGCTAATTCCCATTTTCTTGAGCAGAATACCCTTATCTATACTTGTACAAAAGACAAAGAAAGCTTGTTCTAAGATACCCTCAATAAATGTCTACCTTGCCCTTCCTTAAACAGTTCCTTTGAGATCTGTTATTACTTTTACTGCAGTCGTGCTAAACTTTGTTATTGTCGATGACTGCCCTATTGCAGTAAGTATAAAAGCTACAAACTTCCTGACTGTCTAATATCAAGGGATAACAAAAGGGATAGAAGATTATTGCTTCTTACTTTGCACAGATCTAAAAATGCTTTAAGGAGACAACTGCTGCAAAAATTGGAAGCCTTCTAAAAGCTGTCTATCTAATAAGTAAATTCAAAAAGCAAAGACACTGGTTTTTTAAGGGTAGGTTTTTCCCTGTTGAGAGCCCACAAGTACAATTTTGAGGATGTTCCAAACGGGATATATTTTGTGAGGCTTGGAGTCTTGCTGTTGCTATGAACTGTACTTTGAACAATTTAATATTTTGGACAGACATGAACTCCTACTAGGTATTCTTTCTTTGGGTCAAACACCCCTGAAAATGGGGAAGAAGCTATATTGAATGGAATCCTCAGTGTGTTTGGAAACTGAAGAACAAGAGAAAAAAACCCACGAACAACCTATTTTTGCCTTTTTTTAAGTTTAAAAACTAACTGTGGTTGGGAAGGAGGAAGAAATAGGTTGCATTTTTCTATGTGAACTTGAGAGGTAAAGTATTTCCTCTTTTATGCTGTACTGAATAAGACACATGCCTTCTTTGCAGATCCAAAGAAAAGCAGATTTAATTGGAATAAGACAAGAAAAAAAAAGCAGAGAGAAGAAAAAATAATTCTCTTTCTGTGTTGAAGCTCAGAATTGACAAATTATGGCAAATCTTGTTTTGTATGAAGTGTTGCACCTGGCTGATTCTCCTGCTTGTGAAAAAAGGCCATGTAGCCATGATTTAGCATGGTTTTTTTCCTAAGTTTGTACATGTATTTTAATGTCCTTTATTTGCTGCTCTTCATAATGCATAAATTTTACTTTTATCTTAGAGCTTTGGAATTTGCTGATATCAAGGGCACGTGGTGCTTATTGGTCATGATGGTTGTGGTGAGGAACAGCTTTTCTCTGAGTTCATAGCTGAAGTTACCTGGGAGAAGGACTTCTCTCCCAAAGTTATTGTAAGGGTAGTGGTAGGGACTACAAGGAATTGGCATGCTCTGGCTTAGTGTCCTAAGGAAAATGAGGAATGTGACTCTTCCCGCATGTTGGTTGCTGAGCAGATCTGAATTCTTGCACCTAGTTACTACTTATTATTTTTACTGCCCAAGATACTTTATACTGGAGTTTGCATGAATTATTCCACCCCATGTGGACAGTGATACGTGCACTGAAACAACCTGCATCTATATAAGGTGTGATTCTTGGGAGATACCAGTGGCAACTTTGTGTCCTTCTCCTAAAGACATTAAGTCCTTGGTGGGCAAGGTTAGTGCAGTACCTGGGCCCCTGTTAGGACTGGCAGAGTGCAGTTTTGTTATGGCGAGCATGGTTCAGTGCAGGGAATGTCATGGGCAGTGGAGGCACTGAGACCATTTGCACCTTGGAGGAAGAGGTCTGGCTAGTAAGTGAGCGTGGGCATTTAAGGCAAAGTGTTCTTGTTCATGACCTAGTGTCACAGGGCAGAACTGCTTTGTCGCCTGTGTCTGCTGTAGGTGGCTTTGTGTTTCCTATTGTGCCCTTAAAAGGAGCAGTCACGGGGATCAGCATCAGAACTGGGCTGACCTGTCCTTCTTACGGATGGAATTTTACTTCCTTCTCCTCCATCAGGCCAGAGAACTGTCCAGCAAGGGAAGGGGTAAGCTCAGAAGTGCAGGTTCAGTTATTATCCTGTACTTCTCAGCCTATCAGATCTCCCAAAGACTTGGGATGCCATTCGTGTGCTGATCCACCTGCAGCACTCTTGAAAGACCGCGCCCACTAAATGTGCCCTCAGCTACCCCTTTGCCATCTGAACAGCACATGAAGGTAAAGCACAGAGAGGCTGGCTTTTCTCTGGGGGCCTCGGGCAGGAGGAAGCAATCCATTCTTTCATGGCTGGAAATGCCAGGCCCTTGCCTCTTCAAAGGCCAGATTTCCCTAAAAAGGCAAAAGTCTGGTATTTGAGAGCTGAGAAGCAAAATTGTCTGTGATGCCATGGAAACCAAATAAAGAACAACAGTACTTTGTTACTTTTCAGCAGTGTAGCTCTGAAGGAGAGCATCCTTAGCAATCACCCTGCTGCTGTCAAGTGCAAGTGGTGAAGAGAGGAACACAAGAGGGTGGTGTTTGGAGAACCCTTGGCATTGTTAAAGAAAGGTTGTGGGTAGAGGGCTTAAAAGAAACGCAGGGAACTGCCACAACTGTGACCTTGAGCTAGGAACTCATCTGAGTGTTTTGTAAACATTGAGAAAAGCTTTGCTGTGACCCATAAGAGTAGAAAATGTGGAGACAGCTTCTGGAGCTTTTAAACACGCATGTGGACCTTCTGGAAAAACAAGTTGCAGCAAATGCTGTCCTTTTCTTCTTCTTCCCTTGGTGCAGCACAGCAGCCTCAAGGACTGTCTTCTGGACAAGTGCTCCAGAGCGCTGTGTAAGACCAGCACTGGGTCATTTTGCAGATTCTCAAGCTGCATTTTCTCCTCTGCCCCTTTATAAGTAGCATCTCTGGGGAGCTGCCTCCAAGCCTGAGTGGGAGCTGCAGCAACAGCCTCTGAATCACACTGGACTGACCATCAGAAAGCTGAAGCCTTGCGTAGCTGTCAGCTGCAATGTGCAGCACAGCTGCTTGAACAGGCTCTGGGGCCATTTTAACTTTTGTAGTTTTTATAAAGCATATTTTTTCCCTCTTTGAAATTAGTTCTGATTCTACTTATGCCTAACTTCGTATATTCAGAGTTGTTTCTTTTTGCACCATTATGAAAGCTGTTGTCTTTTAAAATGTCAATTATTTTTGATTTTCAAAGCTATTTAGTAGCAAGAGGTACATGCAAGCCTGATTCCCAAACAGAAGAAGCAGTCTTTGTGGCTTCCATAAGATATCTTCCTAAAATTCTCATTAAATGTGCATGAAAATTACATGAAGTATAAAGAAAATACACTGCCATAGTTCTGTGAGATATGAATTTAACATAAAATAAGAGATTCAGTCTCAACTTCTAAGATCACATCCCAGGTGTGTTCTGGTACCAGGAAAGGTGCATTCCCCAGCTGATGCTCACTGAGGGCCTTCTTAAGCACACTGTAGTTCTGTCTGGTTCAGATGCAGGCAGAAATCCAACCTGGTTTTCTCCTGGTGCAGAGAGAGGAAGGAGCCAGGATGTTTGCCAGACAAGGAGAGCTGGAAGCACTGTCACACCCATGAGGTAGACACCAGTGTATCTGCATCAAAACAAGGCATCTCCTTGCTGCAAGTGAAGGTCTGGCTATGCTATGGGTAGATAGTTACTAAAATTATCAGACTTAGACCTCTGGATGGCAAGGGAAGACAGATACTGATGTGCAGGTCTGCACTGGTGTTCATGAAAGTTCTCTTTTCTTATCCTGAGGATCTGTGGTGACTGATGTCAAAGGTGGCAGCATTAGCAGTTAAATTAGCAGAGCTTTCTGGGTGAAAGAATGAAGAGGTGAAAATAAAGATCAAATGTTTAATTAGAGGGAAATCCAGGGAGAACAGCGGTTGTGCTGGGAAAGCTTTGAGAGACCAGTGCAAGGGGCATCACATGGATTGCTTTGAGCAACCAAGGAAGGACCAGGACTCCATCATTCCTCATGTTACACAGCATCCCAGGAAGAAGAGGGATGCAAGGAACCCCCACAACAGATGCTGGGGTGCCCCCAGCCTGAGATGTACACATGGTGTGGTTCTTGAGGTTTCCCTGTGCGAGGCCAGGAGCTGCATATGATGATCCTTGTGGGTCCGTTCAGCTCAGGATATTCTGTGATTACCTTCAAATGGTATTTGTGTCACTGGGCTGGGGATAGTGCTCTTGCCTTAAATGAAGTTAACATGAGGCTTAAATGAGGCTCTTTCTCTTACCTGACTGGTCACCTCTGATCTTATAACTGCTGGCAGTGATGCCAAAGCTGAGGCAAGAGCTGTGGCCGTATTCCTTGTGTAGCTTGTAAAACCAGAGCTTTCCAAAGGCAAGCACTGGCCACAGGCTGCTGAGTCCTTGCAGGAGCATCACAATCAGCATCAGCCTTTTCTACTTGAAATTTACACATGGTAACCAAAAGGTGACGGTGGGAGAGGAACTGGTAATGCCTATCTTCACTCAGATAAATCCAGCAATGCGGCTCAGAGTGTAGTCTGGAAATAGAGAGGGCCTGACCACAACAGAGAAGATCCTGGGATACCTGAGCAGCATGCTGAGCATTTGGACAGGCTGCTAAAGGACTTCTGCAGGCAGAGGTAGCCTACCACTTTGTTCGGAATATTTGTCCCATTTCTAAAGGCAAATGAAGCTTTTGATTTTTTTTGTTATTCTCCTTCCTGTATTTTTTTTTGTTCCTCTTTTTTTTGATGAGAGTGTGGGTTTTTAGTTATTTTTCTTATTGCTGCTTAGATGCTGAGCTTGGATTTTTACTCTATTCAGAGGAGCAGGCTGTTTCATAGAGTGTTTAATTGCTGTAGTTTTGGGAATTGTTCTGGGAATTTAGAGTTTGCTTCCAGCCTGCTTCACAACAGAATGTGATGCCTCCCCATCACCGGGCTCTTCTATTAGATGTTGAAACAGTGAAACCAAAGTACTGTAAAGAGCAAAACTGATAAAATTGGAGAGCCTACTGGGAGCTGTGGAGATGTGGATGTGATTGTAAATCCTTTTAAGGTAAGAGGTGACTGTAGAGCACATATATAAAAAACAGTGTGTGTACACAGTATTACCGACTGTGCCACCACTGGTCACATTTTAGAGGACCTAAAATACATATACTGGGGTTTTTTGGCTCTTTGGACAGGATGTGTGCAGAAATCTGATTGTATAGCATTAATAGACAACTATTAACTTCGGTAGAGATGTATGAACTTAATTTATGGTTGAAATGTTATTCATAAGAGAAAATTTTAAAAGCGTGATTATTGAGGAATGGTTATAAAATGTAATAGCAAGCAGATAGGAGTGAAAATCTTTTATAGTAGTCTAGAGGATTAGGAAATGTTCTCTTCCTTTAAATGTATTCCTTAGAATGCTTTTGAAATCTTGTCATGAATAAACTGTGTTAGCGCAACTCTTTGTTTCAAAGGAAGCATTTCATTATTGCGGAAAAATTGCACACTCTCAAAATGCTTCCAACAGCTCGCTGGAATGTGGAACCGAAATTAGGTTTGGAGAAAAAAGTTCATGTAGAGTTTTCTTTTTTTGTTCTTCTTCCTGTTAAAGCCTTTAGTTTTAGATTATAGAATCTGGGCTGTTTTCTCTTACCTGCTGTTAGTTCTCCTGCTTGGCAGAGTTTATGTGACAAAAAAATTATCAGATCCAGATAAATAAATGAAGATAACTAATAAACTCCTAAACACTGAGCCCAGAAAAGCACACTTTTCTCCAGGCTTTTTGAACGTGTATTTATGGTCCTTCTTTTGGATTTTGTGGGCAATGAGTACTTAAATAAGTAACGATTTTTAGGAAGGAATTTGGAAGGAGAGAATGTTTTTGACTGGCAACATGAATGGGCCCAGTTTTGGGGCAGGCTTCGAGACGTTGCTTTGGCCTTTGAGGATAGCACAGTAAGGATGCCTGAGGGGGAAAAAATAGGAGGGCAGGAAATGGCTCTGCCTAGTTCAGGATCT
Source organism: Rhagologus leucostigma (assembly GCA_013397725.1). NCBI lineage: Eukaryota > Metazoa > Chordata > Aves > Passeriformes > Rhagologus > Rhagologus leucostigma. The sequence goes on from VZTD01003019.1 coordinate 1,761,104, forward strand.
TGGAGTTTCTCATCACAAGGGAAAAAGTATTGGTTTTTCCTGATAGTTAAGCATTTCATCCACAGCATATTTGCTTACCAGCCATTTTCCTTCGTGACATAGTTGTTAAATATTGCCTGAGAATGCTGACAAATTAGAAAAACAGCTTTTTCCTCTTAGAAGCGTAGAAATCAAGGAGTTTCACCTTCCTCTTCCTTTGCACCTTTGTGTGATAGAAATTTACTTGGGGAGGCCAGGTTATGCTTAAAAGGAATTTGGCATTCAGCAGCTCTGCAAATGAAGTTACCTTATTTGTGAGGAAGACATACAGGTCTGTGGTTCCAGTAGAAGCTACATGTTGAATTTTTGGAGGAAGATCTAATGAATTCTTCTCAGTTGGCAACTAGAAACTGCTGAAAATGTTTATTCACATGCCAGAGGTATATGGGATGCTTAAGAGGTTGATCTTTGTCCCGAAAGACTTCCAGTTGAAATGTTGTTCCCCGCTCTGACATACAAGCTTTGAGTTTGCTCTGAGAAACTACAAACCACAGTGTGGGCAAACAGCTATGTGTATTAGCATATTAGCTACTTGAACAGTTAGCACCTGCCAATTTTCTTGCTGTGGTGTTAATTTCTAGATTAATGATACATAGCTAGCTACTTTTTTCTAAGGCAGCTTTAGGAATAATTTCTCTTGTGCACCTTATTATTAAAAGGATTTCATAAAGCCCACCAGAGAGCAAGAGAACCCTGTTTATAATTCTATATTTTATGTTCTTCAGACTTAAAAAGCCTCTAATTTGCTTTCTCCTCCTCAGTGATCTCTGAATTATTTTGTACCCAGTATACCTGTAAGGCTTTGATTGATTATTATTATGTGGTAAGAACTGAGTAATCAATTGCTGGGTTCCATTAAGCACAGAAAATATAAAAATTCATTGCTTTTTTCTTTTTTAAATTTTTGTTTTCAGTGTTATCTCGACTTTTATTTACTTGCAAGTTGTTTTTTTCCCCCCACTAAGGACAAACAGAAAACTTCTCCTTTCATCTTCAGTCTCTCTGATTTATGATAAATTTAGTTTCCTTCGGCCTGGCATTTGCTTCAGCAGGCAGTCTTCCTTCAAGTACCACCCTGATTGATGTGTAATCTTTGATATCTTCCATTAGCCTCCAGGATCACTAAGTTCAAGGCCCTCTTGGAACCTAAGGAGCCCTGCCGAGGAACTGAAGACCTTCAGAGTCCTTGGGGTGATTGACAAGGTAATTCTTCAGTGTCTCTTCAAGAATTCAGTCATAAATCGACTGCATGCTGACATTTTGTCTTTGAAGCTGTGGATCTTAAGGATATGAAACAAAAGGGGGAAAATGACTCAAATGCATCTGCACTTTAAAATAACAAAAGTAGAAGAAAAAAAGGCTTTTATCTAAGCAATTCATGTAAGGTCATGCAAAATGTATTTGAGCTAAAGGATAAGGTACATGTTTGGTAGTATTCAATAGGATGAGGCCTGTTTTTCAAAAATGAAGTAATGGTTGCCATTCTAGGGTAAGGACAAGTTGATGTATTTTCAGTTGAACAGTCTGGTGGATACTTGAAATATAGATGGGTAGAAATTCTTACTTTTGAACTCTTACTTGAAATGGGAGCTGGGGACGCACATGACTGTTCTCCTTCCCTGAGAATTCGGAATTGAAATCCCTTGCCAAGACAGAGATTCAGCAATGAAGCCAAGCTTATTTTTGAGTCATGCAAATAGTGTCTTCCAAAATCCCAGGATAATACCCATCTGTAAACAGTAAAGGACCATACGGATTTTTTTTGCAAGCCTAATTAAGAGACCAGAAGAATTGTTGGATTGTTTTGATAATGCTGATTAGTTACCACCTTACCAAATACTTTTAAGATGATGTATTATTCAGCAGTGTGACAGTGGCTAATGCAGACTGTAACGGCTCGTTTCCTTTTTGCTGTGCCAAATCCCTTGTGCCTTTTGATAGTTCCTTATGTAGTCCCTGGTTTGTGCGTGAGCTACTGATGCATGGTCAATTTATGCATTTGTAACATGCATCAAAAACCTGTGGCTCATCCTTTGAGGTCTGTATTTCTTGGTTTCTTTTTCTTGTTGGACTGAACCTAGCTATTGCGACTGGTTTTTGTTTTTCTTTGCCCGTTTCGTTGTAATTGTGTGCATAAGTTGATAACTTCTCCTCAGTGGGCTGTATACATTAGGTATTATGGTTGTTTTTATAGCACACAAGGTTTTCTCAGCTCTGACTTCATATTCATTGTATCTTCTTTCCTCAGTTGTAAGTACAGAATTTAGCCTGTGTTCCACTCTGTATACATATCAGAGAGACATGTTGGAAAGACCACCTATCTGTAGCACCTGTTAGTAGGTGCTAACTAAATTAATAGCCACTAAACGGATGCAATAGGCATGGGTTTTGTGAATTAGTCTGACAGAGTGAGCCTGCAAAAATGTTGGAAATGGATCAAGAAAGACTTTTTCAGTATCTCCATTCTTGTGTAATGATAATGAGCAGCTACTGGAAAAGATCAGAATGAAACTTTTGGAGTCCTTGGTGGTACCAGATCTCATTAGCTCTCTCTGAGCAGTTTCAGTAAGTGTCCCAGGTGTGAGCTGAACATGTCCAGATCTTTGAAGCAGAGTTGGGGAGAATCAGGGTTCTAATGATGACAAAAATACAAGATTCTCAGAGCTGGAGATGTATGCAAGGAGTAGCAGGCCTGTGCATACAGCTGGAATGCTCCTATGTAAACAGTATCATAGGGCTCAGAGTTCATATTTAATTATTGTGGAAAAGGGAGCCGGGTTCTTTCAGATGTCTTCGTACTCTGTGTTCCTACTTCCAGATTCTCTTGTCACAATCTTAGCCTTATTCTGCGTATGCTGCTTTTGATCATATATTTCTAGGTGTTTGTGAAGTTGTGAGGCAAATGAAAACCTGCTCTAAGCCCGGAGAATATTTTATTTGGTCTTACAATGCGTACACAAAATGCATATGAATATGAAGCAAAAGTGTGCACGTGTATCTGTGGGCTGGAGATGATGCCCCTGCCTTTGGTTTAAAGCACCATCTCCCTTCCTTCCTCACCATCACTGTAATTTCCTTCCTCTGCTTCCATATGCCCTAAAGCTCACATCGTGGAGAAATCCAATCAACGTGTAAGTATCCTTGCTGGAGCCAAGCAGATGACATAGCGTGCTTGTTCCTGAAAATGGATTTTGATTTTCAGGGCCAGCATTGAAGATGCCATGCTTTTGGGCACAAGGCTGTAACTGATTCAGCACCATGCAGTTTTGCCTGAAAATAATCTTCCATTCTAACCCTAAGGTAGCTGCTTTGGTTTCAGCAGAAAATGGGTGTGTGGGTAGTAATGAGCCACTGGCACTGTAACTGCTGGCTTGACTAACCCTGTGCAAGACTGGCTTAAACACACTGACTTAAAAATGGTGTTGGTTGGTTTGCAGACTTGTTCTCCCACTGCTGAAACGCAGAGTGGTGTCTGCCTGCTGCAGTGCTGCCTCGAGAAAACCAGCTGTTAACCTTCCCTCATTCAAATGCTGAAAGGTTCAGTGCTTTCCCTTAGAGTAATGTCACTCTTTGTTCTTCTTTTGAAGCCTCTTGAAGTGTTTTGAATTGGCTTCATTTTCACAGACAAAATGCTTGTTGCTACCTGAAACTCTGGGTTTTTCAAACTATTTTAGACTAGGCAGAATGATTAGATATTTAATTTTAGCCTAGTTTATTCCCATGTGCAATCTTTCTTTCCCTGTCTGCCCTTTCACCTTCCTTGTCACCTCAATAATTTTTGTTGCCTTGCCCCTTTTCTGCTAAATCTGAGAGAGTTAGAGATCTTAGCATTATTAAACTCCTTAAATTATTGTGAAAATCCAGGGAAAAATGCCTATATCTGCCTTGCCTCCCATCCTTCTGCTTTTGCCCTCATGCAAAGGCTGCAGTATAAATCTGACTTTTAGTAGACCAAAGAGGACTTAGGTTTTGCTTGAGGAAACCATTCTCTTTTTTTGAGTTCTGCTGCTGCTATGTTTGCTCACTTCATGATGTCAAAAGTTAACGAGGTGGTGTTTGCAGGTATTTTATATGTTTAATATGTAAAGAGCCTGCCTGTGAGTAGGCTTCTGGAAATAGAGGTGTAATCTAATTGTAAAGGTGGCTTTTGTCCTGCAAACGTTGTGGAATCTGAGGTGCTGCTGTTTGGGCAGCAAAGCTCTTCTTAATGTTACCAGAAGTACTGCACTGAAAACAAATACCTAAATAATGTAGCTGTTGTTATCACCAACCACAAATGATCAATTATTTTATCAGCTCATGTACCTTAAAGTAGAAAACTTCTTTTTTGGAATAGGGAAGAGTTTTGCTTTCAAAATTTGCCTAATTAAAAATCAAGGTTGCAGGTTCTGTGCTGAGTTTCTGCCCTAGGCAAATCTTTCCTTTGAAGCTACAACTGGCCCCTAAAGAAATGACTTTGTTACGGTGCTGCTGGATACCTTCACAATGCTGTTTCAAACCCAATTTCTTATTCTTTAGAAGCCTCTGTTATTTAGATTCCTTCAATTTAAAGATTCATCTTGAAAGCAGAGTGCATTAAGTAATAGCTATGCCTCTGTAACCAGTGGCTGTCATTTATGTCTCTTCTATCCCTGTCCCTATCCGTGCATGTCCCCCGTCAAGGCACAGTGTCAGTAGTGGCACTGGTGTGGCTGTGTTCAGTTCTTCCACAGCTGTCCATACATTTGAGCTGTTGTTCAATATGCTGTTTGTTAAACTTTATTATGAAACCTAATAAAATAACATACTCTCATCAGGGTCTTGCTAAAATTATTTGGGGAGTTTCTGAGATAGGTAACTGTCTTTAGAAAATGGAAGCAATTCTGTTAATCTTGAATATAAGGGGTTTTTTGTGTCTCCCATGCTGTCGTGAGAAGTCCTAACTCTGGTGGGTGTACATTTTGGTGAAGTGACTTTGAAAATACTCAAGAGAACCCAACTAATATTATTAATTATTTATAAAGCGTGAGTACTACTTGTCTGCTTAATGAGTGAAAGTGCCAAAAAGCAGAAATATGTAGAATATATGTCAACTTCACATGCATAATCTGCAGACCCAGAGTTGAATTCAAACAGGTCATGGCTAGTTCTAATGAAATTTAATCAGAGGGGAGGAGGGATAGGCTCTTCTTATGGCAGCATGTCTGTTGTTGTGCATGAATAACAGACATAGCTAACTGTGTCCTGTTAGTGTTTGTTAGTAACTTAAATACTCAGCCTTTTATTGTGAGGTGAGATTAAAGACTGTTGCAGCTGTGAAACCAAGTTGACCGTAGCAGATGTTTTCGCTCCCCTGGCTCTCAGGTGCACTCTGTCAAGCATCTTTAGATCATCTTATAGATTTGAATGAGTGGCTGTGTGTGCCTCAGAGCTGTGGGGGAAAGGGAGCTGGAATGTACATACAAACGGGGCATAATGGAAAATAGCAGTGGCAAAAAGGTTGAAAATCTGAAACGAAAAAATAATAGTAACTATTCATACAAATTAAATTGTAAGAGCTGGTTTTATGTTTTGATAACCTTTTAGTTTCTTAAGTGGCTTGCCAGGTCCTACAAAATCAAATCAACTACAGAGTTATTGTTGAAACTGATTTCTTGGCTCACTACTTTCCTTTCCCTACTGCTGTGGGATTATTCCTAAACTAAGTAACAAGTAACAAGGCTTGCTCGACTTTAAAACAGTCTCTCTGCCAGCTAGAAAGAGTCCTGTCCCTTCTTCCCTGCCCTCAAACACCTGCCACTTGTTTTCCTGAAATCTTTCCATTTACACAAATCTGAACATTTCTGAGTGTTTGTTGTAACCCTTAGTTTCTCTCTAGCTTCTTTCTTGTTTGTCTCGCTAAAATTTCTTTTGACTTGAGTGAGATTTGGTATAGTAATGCAAATTTTGCCCTTGCCTTTAGAAAAAAGAAATTACATTGTTGGACTTTCTTCTGCAGGCTGTACTGTATGTATCTTCTGGCCTTCAGAAAGAAATAAATTATTGAGATATTTTCTTTTAAGCCAAAATTATTTAATTTTATCTTCCTGACTGTTACTAAGTTGCTTAGTACATAATTGGTGCCAGGCAATTACTCTGGGATGCCAGTGGCATTTCATATTGTAGAATGCTTTCACTAGTAAAACCTGCCAGATATATTTTTTAGGTTAATATTTCACCATTTGTAATTTATCAGCCAGTTTCTAGTTTACTTTAAGAAAATGGAATTTCCTCTCTGTTACCAACCAACTCAAAGTATTTAAAAATTCAAATTTGAATATATGCTGCTTTCTTAGCATTTTCATTATTTAAAGCTGCACCGTTTGTCTTGTAAGTACACTATTATTGCAAGTCATAGAGTATACGGGCTGTAAGTTCCTTAGAATAATGGTTTGAAAAGAGGAATAATTGCAAACTGAAGATAATTCATATTGCACAGGTACAAGGATAAGGAATAATCACATTTTTCATACATATTAGCCAAATGTAATCTCTTTCTGTAACGACAGAGGGAGACGAGTGAGAGTCTGGGTGGTGTAATCTGAAAAGTGACAAGAATAAATCTGTGTTAAGTAGATCTTTTAATCCTGGTAGCCTTGTGACAGCCGGCACAGCTGAGGAGAGCGGGAGGAATTGCACCCCTGCTCCTTCCCATCAACACAGCCGTGTCCTGAGCGCAGCACCCAGCTGTGCTCCAGCCCCAGCTGAGGTGTGCTTGCAGTCCCAGATAGTCGTGCCTGGGATCACGTGGACGTTGTCTTATTCCTTGTCATCTGACACTACAGCCTTTTCCAACTGGTGGGGTAAACACAGGAAAAAGAATCCCAGGTGATCATCTGATACATATTCAAGTTTGTAGGACTTCAGTTAAAGTATCTATGCTATGATAAGGGCACCTTTGTTTAGCAGATAAGGACCAGAGTTAATAGGTGGCCCACTGGTGACAATATTACATGATGTGTTTTCAGTGTAGAGCAGCAATTTAATAACAAAATGGAGCTGGTTTTAAAGTAATCCCTTAGCTGTGGTTTGTCTTGGAAACCTTTCTGCTGTCTGGTACTGCAGTAAGAGATCCTATTCCATTTTCTTTGATCAGGCATGAGGTATTTTTCACTTGTGTTAGTGAACTTAAAGTCACATTTTTGTAAACAAATGTGTTGACGTGTTTGTTTTGATTAGTGTTAAAAGCTGCTCCAGTAAATAAAAAGCACAGGTATGTTCTGTGCTATGTCCTGAAAGAGTGGAGACTAGGAAAAAAATCAGTATGAGATGCTGGGCAGGGGAGACGGGAGGAGGGGAAAGAAATCCCAGAAAAGAAAGGGGAACTGGGGAAGCAAACGTCTGCAGCGTGACAGGATTTGCGCGTTAGTGTTGAAGCCACCCGCAGGAGAGCAGCGCAGTTCAGAGCAGTCCTCAGTTCTCCCAGTGCTGTCCCCCGCGACCTTGGTTGGGTGCTCAGCAGGGTGACTGCTGGTTCACCATGTTCTTTTTTCCTGGTGACTTGCCTGTTGCCTGCCCCTGGGTCTGTGCTCCCCCTTATGCTGACTTCTGCAGTATTCCTTCAGTCTCTTATCTCAGGGCTTTGATGCATATGTTCTGAAGGTGGCCACCGTGACTTTGGGTGGCAGCAGATGGTAAACCTTCAGGCTGCCACCGGCTATACTGGTGTTAAGTTGGAAACTTAACGTTTGATGAAGAATCAGTAGTGCATATGAAAGAGCTTTTACTGCAGAAATATCTTTTAATTAAAAAAAAATTAGCATACTGAAACATTTGCTAATTTCTGTGCATTTATAGGATCTTAAAAATTAACTGTTTTCTTAAAGCTAGACTATGGTTATTTACCAGGCAGATTTTATTTTATTTTTCTCCAATTAATTGTACCTACTAGATGGAATTGAATTTAATTTATTTTCCTCTAAGCTGTTGGATACACTGTAAATCAAATCTAAGAAGCTAATTTTTTTAAGTAGCTGCTGTCAGCATCAGAATTAACCCTTGACTTAGGAAAAAAAAAAAAGAATTCACGAGTAAGAAATCCTATTTGGCATCACAGAGGGGTATTGCTATCTGCACTTAGTACTGAGATGCTGTCATGCGGTGCTGCTGCGATCACTTGTTTTTTGGGATATTCCTGAGAGTTCCAGTGCTTGTACAAAATTAGGATGTCTTTGCTGCTGAAGACACTTATTTACGTTAGATATTTATTTGTGGTAATTGCTATTTGTGTATCAGCGTTTTTGGCCATGTTGAGGCTGTCATTAGTGCAAAGAAATAGAAAAAGAGTGAGTAAGCAACAGTGCCGTAAGAGCCAGCGTGATACGTGGACCTTGACTCTGTTTGTCCATCAGTATTACAAATAGGATTTTGCCTTGTCTCCTTTTGTGTCACAGTCTAGTTGCTCAGTGCCCAGGAGTCCCCTGCTGTGCCTTCTTCTCCCTCCTCCCTGAGACAGGATGCTGGATGTTACAGCAGACAGCTTGTTGTTAGGAGATGTTAAATATTACAACTTAAATGGTGAAAGAGGTTCTGTCAGTTTATGTGAGCTAGAAGCAGCCTAGTCTAATGCCAGCATCTCTGTGTGATCTGCTCTGGAGAATAACTGAGTTCTGTCCTAGGGAGTGCTCTTCGGAATCCTGTTTTGCCCCATCGTGCCATTAGGGTGGGGACTTGTCACTTTGCATTTTAAAAATGAATCTTGGAATTACAGAAGCACTTTTGCAACGGAAGAGAAGTGTGAAGGAATGCAAACAGGAGACTTGGTGCACTGCTGTCTATAAATTGGCTGTAAAGCATGAAGTGAGGAGAGTAAGTTGGCACCTGGGTCAGTGGTTAGGGGTACAGTTGTGCCCTTCTGCAGCAGGGTTGTAATGCATCCAAGAGCTGCTGACCTTTCTCTGCTCTGGGTGAGTGATAAAAACTCAAGCAAATATACTTCTGACTCTCTCCTGGCCTTATCCCTTCCTGAAATAGTTTTCTGATAGCGACTTACCCATTCATGTCATCCTTTAATTATCTGGGAGAATCTGGTTAAACCACATCTTTACCATAATGCATGCAGGCTGCTTTCCCTTCAAACGTGTTTTTGATTTGGTGGGCCCGTGTAAAGTCTGCAGTCTGCCGGGGCCAAATGGACCATCACTACATGAATTTCTAAAGTTACTTCCAAGGCTCTTCTGGGCTTCTTGGAGTCCCTTTTGAGGTAAACAGTCTTGCCAAAGGTTGGTACTGAATTAACAAGTAAATAATTGTCCCTAAAATGAAGTGGAGCTGTAAATGAGGTGTTAATCACTCGGGAAAGGTACGATTCTTGATGGGAGGCCAAAAAAAAAGCTGGTTAGTTGGACTGGGTAGTCCATCTAGATAGTTAACCTCAAAGGCACAAGGATATTAGTTGTTTTTATTGCAGATGTAAAACCGTAGCTGCTGCTTTCATGTTGATGCTGCAATATAACAGCAGATAAAGTTACCCTACAGGGACCCTCTGTCTGCTTTATTCGCGTTAGTGGTTGTGGTTCTATACCTCAACTTAACGGGGTGAGGGCTCACTAATCTCTTCTGTTGCACCATATGCTAATACAGTGCTGATAAGCAAGTGTGAAAAATGAAAGGGAGGAATACATTAATTGTATTTGTGCAATAAGGTATGCTATCAAAGGTAATTATTTCATGACAGTTTTAGTTATAGCAGTTGTTTTATCATGGAATAAAAGATGGCTTTAGGAGCCTTTTATTGGAAAGACAATTGTATCAAATTAGTACCAAATTAGATTTTTGTCTTTATAAAGGTGAGCAAACCCATGAGCAGTTTTTAAATTGGTGTCTTCTACTCTACAAATGAACAAATCCTGTTTGAGGGTTAAAGAAGCTATTATTCTGTCCTTTATGCTGACAGCTTCGTTACTGATTGGCCTACTGTTGGTATTAAAAAAATGTTTGGCTCCTTATGATCTTTGTGCATGCAACTATAATATTAATACAGACCACAGAACTGTTCATTAAGAAATGACTTTAAATGAGGTTGATGCTTGTAAATCTGGAGAGATACAGATGTTAAATGCTGCCATTCCTTTTCATATACAGCCTTATGGCTAATAATTTCCAAGTGGCTAAAGCTCTTGTTAGCAAGAGTGCTGGTGTGTTAAGAATGGCCCTATAAATAACTTTAAGAACTGAAGTTGAAGGTGCTTCTTTTAAAGACTATTGTTAACTAAACATTATTGCCAAACAGATGGAAAGCATTCACCAGCCTGATGTTTTTAGGTTTAATTATATTATCGCCAGTCCTGTACGGCTCAGTTGAAGAGGTGTATCCAGAGGCCAATTTATAATCATTTAGCCAACACCTGTTTGGGAGATATTGACAGTCAAAGGGCACATTTAAAAAAAAAAATCACATATGTTCTCGTATTTATTGCCTCAATGTGAACGGTGTCTAGTTGCAAACAAACTTGGGAGAAGAGGAAGGAGAGTGATTGTAATGATATAGATGTTTCCAAACCATTTTTATCTTGTTTTGCCACCTCTTGTAAAGCGGCTTGTATTTTTCTCTTCTTCTATTGGTTTTCTGTGGTTGGTTGGTGTGGTTTTGGGTTTTTCTTTAATTTTAATTGTACACCTTTTGGTGTAAACATCTTAAAACATCTGTAAACAAAACCAGTTTCACGATTGTTATTTATTGAGCTGGTTTCCACTGTTTCTGGAAGCCCCAGGTAAGAGGTCTAAAAAGTTGTTTGGCAGACTCAGTGGTCTGGGCATGCTTGCCTTTCTTTACTATGCCCTTGACGTGGAAACTGTGTGTCACTCCTTTGTTAAAAAAATTTTAGTAGCACCAACTTCTGTTGATTTTTTTTTTCTCCTCCTGAAGATACAGAAAAGCTTTTAAAATTGGCTGCAACCCTAGTAAAAGAGGGGGTCTTTGAGATGGGGAAGAGTCTGTCACTTTAATTGTTTTGGTGAAATATGTTGAGAGAGAAATGATTAGAAATGATTTCAGTTCTACTTCTCATGTTTGAGATGCGCTGGGGAGAGAAGTAGGTTTTGAATGCGACCGTCCCAAAGAGCAAAGGTTTCTTTCTTTTGGAGACAGCAGAGCATGGCTGCATTGCTGCCTCTCACAGCAGGGGGGTAAGGGAGGCTGTGCGTGGTGTCGTCCTTCTGCCACCTGATGAAGCCATGTTGCTCCTGACATGTCATTCCTCTGCAAGAAGTCTTTTTGGATTCAAACTGACTTGGTCTTCACTGCGCCTTGTCTGTTCACTTGGAGTTGCTGCATCTTGTTTATTAAACTCTAGAGTTTGGTAACCCCAGTGCCGGCATGGGAAGGAAGCCTTTTAGAAGTATGATTTTGCAGCCTAAATATTTAGGTATAACTGTATGTGAATATTTATACTGGAAGTTTATAACGTCTGATGTAAATAAACAGTGAGGGCACACTCTTGTTCTTGTTCCTACAGAGGGAACAGGAGGGTTGAGCTTGTGCTTGTGCTGCTCGTGTGGCTGTCTTGCAGCTGATGCTTTTCAAGCACATCTGTGTTCTTAGAGTTTGAAAACAGTTAATTCCTGAGCAGGGTGACTTGAATGCGGAGGGTTCCAGCTTTCTGAAGATGCAGTTTCCTAAACGTATATACACACATATTTATCCTTTTGTTTGTTTTGTTTTAACACGTAAACAAATGGAGCTTGCTAAGAGTGTAGTTGTTACTTAGTGCTTCTCTCATTGCTGCGTTTAAAGTGCTTTCAGTAGAGGTGATGCACTGCTAACAGAGATGCTCTTTGCAGCTGTAGGTGTTCTCTCTGCAGCAAACCCATCCACACTTTTCTCTCTAAATAAATCCTCTTTTTTTTTTTTGTTGTTACCCTAATTTTAGAGATCTATATCCTTGGTCATTTCTTCGCTAAAAAAATGACTGCTTATCAAGTCTGTATGCTGCAGGGGTTTAATTTTTAGATTGCATATATCACTTTCTTTGTAAGAATATTCAACATTAGATTTAAGAACTATGTTTTGTTAGCTTACACATGTGAATCTTAAGTATTTCTCTGAATACTTTTTGCTTAGGTTTTGCTTGTAATGGACACTAGAACACAGCAGACGTTTATATTGAAGGTGAGTAAAATCTTTTATTATGTGACCTCCTAAATTACACCAGCACACAAAGATCAACTTACAGGTAATTTATAGAGGTATCCCTGTAATATGTTGTTATTACGGTAATACATATTAAGTGCCCTGGAATTCTTTTTGTCAGTATTTGGCTGCATTCCCTTCCTTTCTCTCTAACATCCCTAGTGCTCAGATATGCTGGTTTAGTCACCTGAGTTGCCTCTGGTTATTGAGGCCAACACCTTCGCAGGCTTTGGTAAAGAATCACAGATTTAATGTGCTGCTTAAAACATCTGTAAAGCCCTGGTGGCTCAGGACTTCTGATGAAGGTGAAAATTCTCCTTAATCCAACCACATCTACTGCACTTTGTGTTTGGTCTTCTTTAGCTGAAGAATATCCTACTGCCCAAAGTGGGTTCTGGGTGAAATGTACAACTGGTTTTCTTCAAATTTGTTTCCTTATGTTTTACATCAATAGTCAGAGATAACTGAGTTTAGTGTTACTAACCAATTACATTTATGAACAGTTATTTGGTGAGAATAAAATTTTTCACATTACTCTTTTATGTTTCAGAAAGTGTTCAGATCAAGACCCCCAATACGCTCACAGCATCTGTGATGCTGACAATTAGTTTAGTTATGAGTATTGCTTTTGTGGCCATTTACTTCAGGCTCCCTTTGTCATGAATTCTACTGCTAATGGCAGGAAGGATTGGAAAAAAGCTGTGTCCCAAACATGAAGCTCTAATTACTTGTTAACATTTTGTAACTTTGCTTCAGATCTGGCTTACAACCCACCTTAACTTTGTGCATCAGCCTTTGAAATTGTATGTGCAGGATACAACAAACCTGTTTGTTTCTGAGAAAGGTTTATTTGTGAATATTGTATATTAGAACCTCACATTATCTACTGGCAGATAGGGTAACATTGAATTTCCCATGTAACTGCCTATGTTTATCAATATTGTAATAGGTCACACTATTGACATAATTTTTTTTCTCTTTCTCTCTCCCCTCCCTTTCACCCTCCCACATCAATTTTTTCACTTCTGGCAACTTCATCCCTGCACTACCTCCCAAAAATCATTGCCTCTCAAGGAGACTAATCCTTTCCTTTCTTTTTTATTGAGGTGGTTGTTGTCTTTAGTAAAGTAAAATGAAAATGTGAGGATTACCTGTGAGGCTAAGGCATTCTTTTGTCTTTAGGACTTGAATTGAATTTTTTTAATAGTGTTTTGGTCACACGCAAAAATAAAATTTTGAAAAAAGGTCACAGGGAAATAACTGAGTGTCATCCTGATGACTTAGTTTGAGAGAGATTCTAATAAAAACATTGACCCATGTAATTGATTTTAATGGCAGCTTTGTGCCATCTTCTGTTCTCTGGAAATGCGCCAGATGCCATCAGCACAGCCTCGGGGGACCGAGGGGCATAGAGCAGCAGATGAGTGGTTTCTCTGAAGCCCAGAGTAACTCGGATAGATTAGTTTGGTTGATAAACACAGAGCACAGCAGGCTCCAAAGGCAACTGAGGGTACAACTGACCTTTTTGTTCTCTGTCAGGGTCTAAGGAAAAGTAGTGAGTGCAGCAGGAGCAGAACGACCATCATTCCCCGCTGCGTGCCCAACATGGTGTGTCTGCACAAGTACATCATCTCCGAGGAGTCTGTCTTCCTCGTGCTGCAGCACGCAGAAGGTTTGTCTTTCCTTTAAGCGTATTGTTGAAAAGAGTCAAAGGTTTTCAGTTTTAATCAATGGTGCACTTCATTGTCAAATTAATCTCTCATACATCCAGCTGAAATATTTTTAGTGTGCCAGAGAGATGTCATCTAAGACACCCCACTCTGTTCCTCTGTCCCTCCTCCTTTTCCCCTCTCTTTCTGCAGTGGATCTGATTCCTGCTTCAAATGGCCTCAAATCCTGATGTGTTACTTGAATTATTTGTAGCAATATTGAAAGCTTCCAACGGTTTATTTTCTACAGGAGAGGGAGTGCTTTGACTGCAACAACTATCTTGCATTATTTACAGTTACCTCTCAGAGATAAAATCTTTGGCTACTTTTGTAAACTTTGACTAGTAAATCTTTTTAGCCTCTCTAGTTGAAATGACAAGTATTTGCACAAGAATTTAATAGCTCTGCTAAAAACCATGAACATTTTCCTGTTGGTTAATATTGCACTGATCTGGATTTTTAAGAAAATAGCTAGTGGCATCACACAGGAGTTCAAAGCAGAACCACAGAGTTGTGCCTTCAAACTATTTATAAAATTCCTGTTAAATATACAGGGAACAGGTGGCACAAAATAATTACATTTTGATTTTTTTGTCTAACACCTGGATTTAAATATTCCCTAAATGTAATTACCCATATTTGTTTAGAATGAGTGCAGAATATAAATTTTAGGATTGCTAATAGTTCTTTTTTTTAGGAAATGCTAATAACTCAGACAGAATGGATGATGTGAAGGAACTAAGCTGACTGATAGAGAAGATAATTTTATTACGTTGAATATTATTTCTTTTTTTCCCTAGTAACTTAGATTTTGTTTTTTTCATGAACAATTTGTCATATGAGGCCAGTTAAAGTTAGCTTTGCAACAGGAATGACTGTTTCTGCAATGTGTGACTTGGTTTTGCCATGAGCAGTGATGCATGAAGAAAATCCTCACTTTACAGTAGTACCTGATGGTGATCTTGAGAGTTTCCAGCGCTGCTCTGTACAGTGCTACTTTTCTCCAAGTGTGTGTAATAATACACAAGATAATTGGGAGATTCTCACCTGAACTGCAATCTCCACATAAACTGGTACATTTTGTTCAGAGAAAAAGTATTTTTAAAAACCCATAACCAAAGAACCCCCAAACCAAACAAAAAACCCCACCCTCAACCCTTGACAGATACCAGCTGCCCTTACGGGTAGCGTAATTACATAATTTGAAAAAGTCTTCCTAATATTTCTGCAGTTTCTGAAGTCCTACAGTTTTGCTCTTCTCCTTAGGAAGAATGTTCTTCCTCAAGACAGATGGAAAAGTGAGTGGAGTAGTAGTGGAATTTTGTGGGAGAAGTGGTCAGATGTAAGAACAAAAATTTTAAGGAAGGCGTAATGTGAGCAGCTGACAAAGGTGATCTCCTGGAAGCGTTAATTTTATTGTGATAACAGAAAAATAGAGACACTGAGATCAGAGCTCTTTCATTTTCAGGAACCTACTGTCTGGGCTCAGAACAGGCAAAGGGAGAGGAAGAGTGATATATTCTGTTGTACAGAGGGGTAGGTGGGGTACACAGTGATGAGTAAATTGCCTGAGAATATATACAACAAGTGTATTGCAGGTGTAGGGCCTGATCCCAGATCCCTAACTGGGGCAACGGCCTGTGCACCTCGCCCTGTCCTATGAGACTGATGCTGGAAAGTGATTCAGGAGAAAGGCTTCCAACTCTGTGTGAATAAAGGTTACTTAAAAATAGGGCTAAAGTTATGCTGCACTATATGCAGAGACTAGTCTTGCTCACCCCACTGATTATGGTTTTGATCAGATCAGTCTTATGTTAGTAGCATTCGTCCTTTAAATTAGAAGGATAATAATACCAGGAATCCCTGTAGACAAACCTATCTTAAAATTTCATCCATCTCAGACCGGATATAAATAGAGAAGATGCTTGTAGTTAATGTTGGGAAAGGATAAAAAATTCTAGGACAGTACTTTTTAAGTGATAGTGTCTTGAAATTTTATTTCATGACTTTATGAATGCTCTAAATATTCATACTCCAAGTAATTCTATTCCAATAAGAAAGAAGATTCTGCCAGTCAAATTTATAAGTGGTGCTCATTTATGAGGCTAGGTATATTAGCTACACCATTGTGAGTTTGAAGGGTAAAATATTAATTTAAATGGGCAGTGGCTCGTATTGTAGCAAATTCAGAGGTTTTATGCTATGAATGGACAATATATGTTTGCTAAGCAGCTCGCTTTCCTGTTCATCGTAGATTTTAACTGTATTATTAAGTGCAGCACTGTTGGGTTTTGTATAGAATTCTGAAAGGTTGACCACAGACTCAAGAAGAGGACTCTGTTTGTTTGTTTGTTTTGGTAAATCGTGATGGTGTTACATGCGCAGAATCGGTGAATGAGGTCTTGGGTTCTCTTACAGATTTTTCTGCTGGCCACAGTGAGAGGCTTCAAGGATGCATCATCAGAAGCACAAAAGTCCATAAAGTTATCTTGTAGCTTTGTTGCAAAGCACTTGGCAAGTTCTAGTGTGGGAGAGAGCCAATCTGATGTTAATAAGGCCTCGCTTCTTCCTGGCACTACTAACTACAGAAATTTTAGAAACAGATGCTTCAAAAATAGGCTGGGGGGCTTCCATGGGACATCAAAGTTTAAGTGGCTGTTAGAAGCTGTCAAATCTCTTTAAGCATAAACAAGCTGGAGTTCCTATCAATCTGGAGAGCACTCAAGAAACTTCCTGCTGAAGAGGCTTGCTGCACGCAGCAATTGATAGACAACACCACGGTAGCGCTCTGGCTTGCAAAGCTGGGGATTTGTTGTTAGGAAAGCAGATAATGCTAGCTGTAAATATTTGACAGCAATCAGAAAACGTAGGAAAGGTGATAGGCTCCTTGGCAAGTGACTTTTTCAGGAGGCTGCTTTGGAATAACAGCTTTTGCTCCAAGTGCATTGGGAAGTGGGAGCTTTGCCTAAACTAGCAAACTTCACAGCAAAGCTTCACCAGCAGCACTGGAAATACAGGACTGCAGATACAGGACGCTGGTGCTTGTAACTACTGTCGTGTTAGAGATTAGGCAGGAGATCAGCTTCCCATTCATGTGGAGCTGCAGCTCCACTGTGGCTGCCATTGGGATGCTGTGGAATATTGTTTTTGTTGTACTGTGGCAGTGCCTGTGTGTCTGCTTTGCTTTTGGCCTAGGAACTGTGCAAGCCTCATTTTATGTAGCCATTGCATTAACATGGTGAAGTTTACCAATAGGCATGTCTCTGTTCGAAAGGAGGCCAGTGATTCTTTGAAAACCATGAAATTGTTCCTTTTCCAGCAAGGAAGGCTATTAATTCTCATGAGGTGCATGGTTTAGGATTGGTACTCCTGGCCATACACAAATTCTTGGGCAGTGATGTAGAGAGTTGGGCTCAGTTTTGGAGAATAATTCAAGCACATGTCTTTCAGTACTCTCTCTTTTTCTTCCCTATCACATTACAGTTATTTGGAAGCCTGGGTTGTTCACTTTGACTGTTTGGGATTTCCTAAATACAGTGACTGCTGCATTCTTAGCTGCATTCCAGTTCTGCGAGAATTGCAGTACTTCATCCTTGGGAATAATCTCATGGGCCAGGCTAGCAAAAGCTATTGATTTATTTTGGAATAGGTCTCCTTAGCCAACCAGTCTTTGAGGATCTGAAACTGAAATGGGAAGCGTCTGAGCACTGGATGAAGAAAAATCCAACTGGTCCTGAATTTTTCTAGTCGTCTGGAACAAAAACATGTTTAGGAGACTAAATTTGCTGACCTGTTGGGTTTCATTTTATCCTATCGTATATACTATATAGTCTCTGTATTTTCTTTATGATGTTCCTGCATCAAGTGCTATTAATAAAAAAGCTGCAGAAATGTTTGAAAGATTATAAAAGATTCCTAGTCAGCTTTATCACTTGGTCACTTTATTCTGAATTTCCTGTTGATTATTTTGGACACTAACTTTTTAGATTCTGCCTCTAAAAGCAGAGGTATAAGCTCCAGAATGCTGGAAATGTGGTTAAGTATGGCACTGTTAATAAGAAATTTTTCATTGAATAACTGCAGAGGAATGTGGAACTAGATGATTTTCGTGTGCTTATAAAAGTAGAAAGATTGAACTATTCTGGCTGTAGAATCAGTTCATGGTAGAAGAAAACAAACTTAATAATTAGTTATGTTAATAATATAATTCTGAAATTGTATTAAACACTGATAAACTTGAGCTTAATACTGTAGCTTTTATAGTTATTTAGTCTGTTGGGCTATTTGACAGTGACTGAAGCTTACTTGTTTGGATTGATTTCTGTAATTTTAGTTTTTATAGATTCCTGATACTATATTAGCATGGCTTGCTAATGGGTTTTCTTGATCTTATACAACACATGCGGAGAGGGGAAAAGATTATTAGTATGTCATTCATAAAGGCATAATTACATACACAGATACAAATATCACTTTTGTTTGACCCTGGATTGGACATTTTCAAAAAAGAATAAAATTGTTGTTTTTCACTATAGAACACAATTATTGAATGGCATTTATTTATGTATTTCCATTTGACCAGGAGGCCAGTCTTGAAATATTTGTATGTTAACATATTTGGACATAATTTTTTTGTTTGGTTTTTTTTTTGTTTGTTTTGTTTTGTTTACTTGTGTTTAACTCTTAAGTTGAAGTTGCAGTAAGTAGTCATTTCCAGTGTGGTTTCTAAATACAAGTCATTAATAATGAGCAACTTCTTTTTGAAAACCTAAGATAATAGATTTGCAAAAACAAAATGAGTTGTTGTAGTTCTCCCTCTTTTCACAACTGGACACTGGTGAATTCCTGAACACTGTAAGAATAAAGAGATTTCTTTTTTTTGTCTTTTGCAACTTTTATGTTTACTGATTCTTTCAAATCTTCCAGTGATTTTGCTCTGGATTTTTGAAGTATTGATCCCAACATGTCTGTTTTTCCTTCCGTAATCCTTCTTGGGTCTCCCTTCTTAAGCTGCAGTAAAACTTCAAGTAGAGGCCCAAATCTAGTGGAGGCTGCATGAAATCTTGCATGAAGTGAGGTGGAGGGAGCAGAAGACAGGAGTTCTCTTGAGAGCAGCTTGATGTTTCAATAGGTGAAAAACTTAAGTTGTGTGAGGATAATTCTTGCATTTTGCATACTGCTGGGCAGCCCACCCCCTTCTTATCTTAGTGTAGGGGTGCAAAACATTTAGGTCAGTGAGAGCTGTTCAGGTGTCACATGTAAAAGCACATCTGGTGTCCAGTAATGACACAGGAAAAAAAGATGTGACCAACGATCACAGGAAGCAGATTTTGAGCTTTCTGCATCCCTGGGTCGAAGCTCAAGGCAGGCCTCTGTTAGAAAGACCTTTTCTTGCTACTTCCATCTAAGGAAGCACTGATGGTGCTCATATTTGCATTAAAGCCACGCCTGGAGGCTGAGGTGGTGGTGTGCCGGGCACTTCCCAAAGCTCCAAAAATCTTATATGGGTCTTCGTGGGTCATGGTCTGTGAACATGCTTTGGAACCTGAGATTTGTGTTTTTATAAGAAATTTGTGAAGCACAAGTAATAAACACTAGTAATATGTAGATGAGAATGTTTAGCTTGTACTAATTAATCTAATGCAAGTGGGATGGGGACGCTCTATAACTTTTTTATTAAATAATATGTTTTATTAAACGCAGTAAAGGTGTGGCTCTCAAATGAGATTTTATTGTTTGGTATGAAATGGACCTGAATAATTCCATGCCTAGTTAATAAACTGGACAAAGTAATTTTATTATATTACTTTAAGTAATTTAATTGAAATTTTAAAGGAAATTATTTGTTATAGATAACAGTGTGAAAAAGAGGATAAACTCTTTCACACGTATATAAAAATTATGTATGTTCTTCCTCTCTTTCTCGTTCTCTTTTCTGTTATCTCCGTGCCATTTTATAGCAAAAATATGGATAAATGTAGAAGTGTAACATTAGAAAAGAACTATTGGTGATTATGGGATGGACAACTTTTATTTTCACCAAATCAGCTGAAGACCAGTAATCCTGAAGTCCTATGCAAGCTGCAGGGCTCAGAGGGCAGGGTGCCTTTGCCCTGTTGAGCTGCTGTGTCACGTGTTGTGTTCAAAGCAAGTGGCCTCACATGAAGAGCCTGCACGGGCTCCCTGCTTCTGGCAGAGGTGAAATCCTGCTCGTAAGGCAGCTCTGGCAGGGCCAGGGCTCTGGGTGTCACCTACACAGGGCCTTGGGTCACTTGTGCCCAGGCAGGCTTAGAGTCAGTCCCTGCCCTGCTTTGCTGGGCTGAGGGGCTGCTGCTCTACCGAGAGGACTCAGAGGCTGTGCCGTGCTGCTGTGGCAGGGCACGCTTTGGGGTGCATATTTTGGATGCACGTCTGGGTAAGTATTTGAAGTGCTTATGCCATACAGTGGGCAGTGTAGCAGTTCTTGTTCCTTTCTCTGTGAGCATTGCTTCCCTTTGCTCCTGTTCGTTTACCTGCCATCTTTTCTCATCACATTCTAGAAGGTGGCAAGGGTCATCCTGACCTGGTGCTAACTCTGATTGTACTTACGGCAGAAACCATGTGGATTAACAGATCTAAATTGCTGTTTTTACCATTGGACTCAAGCTGTTAGAATTCCCTCTTAGTGTTTTTAATATACTTAGTTTCACCACAACCACTGAGATATTTTTTTTTCCCCTTGAAAAACAAGTCTTGTCTTAGCCAGGGAGATTGAGGGCAGGAAAACTCCACATTATATTATTCAAATTAATTTTTTAAAGTGTCAAGGTTTTTCTGTCTTTGATAAGTTTTTTTTTGAAATACCTGGGAATATAAAAAATCTGTTCCTAGGCAATGATAAATACTTTCTTCTTTTATTGTACTTTTTAAAGGAATTTTGCCTGATAACAGAGAGTGTTAAAAGAACCTCAAACTGTTAAAGAATGTATTTTGGAAAAGTATAAAACTGTTCCAAACAAGTAAAAAAATCCCAACAAAAACCCACCAACTTTGCAGATGCCCAGTGGGCTGGATGCTTACTTTTTTCTTTTACAAAGATTTTGTTAGAAGTCCTGCATTTTTGAGAATTTTTGTACGATCTTTTAAATTAAAATGTCTTGACAGTGCATTTTTCCTGAAGTTATCAAAGGAGACTTTCTAACTTTAAGTGAAATTCTTTGGCACGTATGAAAGGTACAGTAACTTCTTGATTTATTTTGCTAAAATGATGTTTTGAAATTTGTAAGCTTTTTTTAATACGTGCAGCATTTGGAAACATGAAGAGCCCTTGTTTGTATTTTTTAAATGTAACTTATTTTTGGAGATATAACTTTCTTAGATGCTGTGAAGGAGCTGTTTGCCAGTGTAACTTAGAGTATTGATAAATCCTTGTGTGGTGCAGCAAAGCATAAAAACCTTTTTTTGAATTCCAAAGTTAATGGGAGAAATATATCAATATTTAACTAAAAAACCCCAACTTCTTCAATGAGAGACACAGACCCTTAAAATATCCTGCTAATATGGTAATTTCGTTTACTGAACTCGCTGTTTAGTTTTCAGTCCTTTTCCACTAATGTTGCTAATGGGTTTAGAGCTGTGGTACAGTGTAGGCAGAAGTGGTGATGGGCACTAAACCACTTGATCTTCCCTAGTTTTTGCTTCGAGACAGCAGGTGAAAAGTAGTGACCACTGTGCAACTTGAGACACACTTTGAAATGAGACTTTACAGAAGTTTAAAAACAAAAACCAGCAGCTTAGTCTCAGATGCAGCTCTTTAAATATTTATGTAATAATACAAATCTACATGAAAAGCAAGTTGTGGTCCCTGTAATTGTTTCCCGCTGAGGTAGCAGATCCAACTAACTGTGGGCATAAGGATAGAGTGTATAGTGACAGTGAGGATATTTTCCTGTTTCATAAAAAAAATTTCTGTTTTGAGTGAAATTAAGAGATCCCCTCCTTTTTTTTTTTTCAGGTGGGAAGCTATGGTCTTATGTCAGTAAGTTCTTAAACAGAAGTCCTGAAGAGAGCTTTGAGATTCCTGAATCCAGAACATCCAGTTCAACTAAAATTTACCTGGAGCAACCAACACCTAGTCCTAAAGAAAATGGTAGCAGCACTGATTCCAGAGAAGGCTGTGGGGAGAGCATGCTGAAGGTGGTCCCACTGAGGAGCAGCCTGACACCAAGCTCTCAGGATGACAGCAGCAACCAGGAAGATGGCCAGGAGAGTTCCAAGTGGATGGACTCGGCATCCAGCTCAGAAGAAGAGTGCACCACTAGTTATTTAACGTTGTGCAATGAGTACGGGCAGGAAAAAATTGACTCTGGCTCCCTAAATGAGGAACCAGTGGCTAAAGCAGAGGGTGAAGGGCTGCATACCAAAGAGAGGAGTTCCCTGCAGAAGTGCAGTGTAGTTGGCAGTGACAGCTTTACCTCCCAGATTGCACCTCAGGAACGAAAGCTGTTCATCGATGATACCGAGTCAGAAATAGCCAGCCCTACTAGGATACTGGACTCCTTAACTAGATCCAAGAACAGCCCCATGGAACTCTTCAGGATAGACAGCAAAGATAGCACTAGTGAACTCCTGGGGCTTGATTTTGGAGAAAAACTATATAACCTGAAATCAGAGCCTTTAAAGCCATTGTTTACTGTCCCAGATTATGACAGAAGCTTGGATGCCCTGGAGAGCAAAATGGGTGTGAAAGCTCATGACACCGTGAGCAGGGGTTCAAATGACTCTGTGCCAGTTATCTCCTTTAAGGATGCTGCTTTTGATGATGTGAATAGCATTGATGAAGGAAGGCCTGATCTCCTAATAAACTTACCAGGCATGTCTGATGAAACAGAAGAGCCAGCCGTGTCAAGGCCAACAAAGTTTACAAAATCTGACAGGGACATGTCAGAAGTAAAGTTGTTAGAAACACCTGATGTCTTGCAATTAAATAATTCTGTAGAGCCATGCAAGGCATTTGATCAAGAGCCAAATCATGTGGCACTAGAAGTGGGCGATCCTGCCCACAAGGAAGCAAATGAGCAAAGCGGTGTCACTCAGGAAGCTCTTGGGATCCTCTTTACATCTGACCAAGAGGTAGGTGGTTCAGAAGACGGGGCTCTGTTTCAAGGGCTTGGGGCCTGCTCCTTAAACATGACAAGCAAGGAAGAAAGTTCATGTGTTTCCAACCCGCTCTCAGGTGCTGAAGAGGTTAGCTTGGACAGAGACGTGTTAAGAAATGAAGGAGTGTCGCTGTTTTCCAACCAAACTGAAGACAGTGGGAAAGAGGAGACAGACTCGGCTTTGTCACCAGCAGCTGAAAGTAAAAAGACTGCACCAAAGAAGGAAGACAAAATAGCAGGAGCAGGGCAGAAGGAAATACATCAAATTTTTCAGGACCTCGACGAAAGATTAGCGCTAACCTCCAGGTTTAATATCCCAGAGGATTGCATTCAAAGATGGGCAGCTGAAATGGTGGTAGCCCTTGATGCTTTACATAGAGAAGGAATTGTGTGCCGCGATTTGAACCCAAACAACATCTTATTGAATGATAGAGGTCAGGAACTTTTGCAAATGCATTTCTTTTTATTCGCTGTTGCTTCCAATTAACTGAGTAGGCGTTTTATCTTGTAATTAGTATCTTCATTTCCTGTCTAGAGCTTCATTATCAGTGCAGCAAATTCACCCCCAGTAATAGCTTCTAGTACTTAATGATGCCATTATTCTTAATGATACTGTTTTTAGCTACAAAAGGAGTAATTACAGTTCACTTCTGCAGAAAATGGAAGGGAAAAATGTTTTGATTTCTCCTGTCGTTTTGTTTTTAGGACACATTCAGCTAACGTATTTTAGCAGGTGGAGGGAGGTTGAAGATTCCTGTGACAACGATGCCATAGAGAGAATGTACTGTGCCCCAGGTTAGAGCAATCACCTACAATGTTTCACTTGGAAAGTAGATTAGCAGCTTTCATTTTCTCATGGAGTCTCTGTAGCATACAGCTTGAGATCATGCAATATCTGAGTTTTCTTTGCTTCTTTTCCTTAATGTCTTAAAAAGCTGCAGGGCTCATAACTGCTTTATTGTTGAACTGTGGTGGTGTTTGTTATGTCATTTCCATAACGTGTAATTGTACTGAATGTCTTGTTTAAGCAAGTTAGGAATGTTCTGTTTTCTTGCAGTTATTTCCTGTCTGTGAGTACATCTGGGTAACTGAAAAGAGCAAACGAGATTGAAAAGTTGGCACTAAGACCCTTAAAAATACAAAAATTTATACGTGCAATGGACATGGGTGGTGAGGGGAGAACCACAGAGGTTTGAAAAATACAACCCTAATAGGCTCAGAGATGCCTCTGACATTTTTGATGAGCTACAGTGGGCTTTGAAATAGTTTAGAGAGCTCTTTTCTTAGAACTGCTTTCATCAATCATGAGCGTGATAAAATCAATACCTCTTGGGTTTTTATAGCAAGGATGGCACTTGAAACTGAGCCCTCCCTCTCTTCCTTTTTCCAATTTATTTTCTGCTAATACAGTGGTCTGTGATTTTTGGCAGTGATGGCCAAAAATCAGGTGTTGCACATACAGCTTCATATTTTAAAAATTTCATAGCTAGCTTATAAAAACTGTGTTTAGAGTTGAAATTACTACGTTTTTATTCTGACTTTGAAATGCCAGCATAACTTCGTGCTGAGCGCGTGGTCTGGCCAGGCATTGCAGCTTGGCTTGCAGGTAGTCCTCAAGCTCAGAGTCTGCAAATGTGCTCAGAAAAATTTAGAATAAGAGTTACCAGCAATGGAAGTTCTGAATTTAGTTTGGCATCAGGTGTTTCTTCTGTGTTTTTCTTCTGCAAGTGAAATGCAGTAAGAAACTGTCTCTCTGAATAAAGGTGGTAGGGTCTTAACAAATTTTGAATGTCAGCTTCTTGAGATAAATAGAAAATAAAATCTTTTCTACCCAGGTGCGAGTCAAAAGGGCGGGTATTACAGAAAATAATTCTTTTCACCTATCAAAGTAAATCCAACACCTTGGTTCTACCCTCATGCCACTTTTATTCAAGAACAAGATAATTGGGGAATCCCAGCAATTACTGTGTTTGTTAAATAGATGGTTGTCCAGGTTGCCAACATGTGTGACAACTTGTTAGAGAGGTGTTTTCCTTCCTCCCTAACCCAGCCTCGAACAAAGTGCTCCCCAGTTGAGTTGTAGCAAAGATGGAAGTGCAGCCTTTTCCCACCCTGTCATCATTAATGAGCTGTGAAAGTCAAAGCTTAATTTTTCTGTACTTTAATGAGGATCCAAAGAGAGGCTTCTTTTGCCCCCTAAGCCCCAACCAGCCAACTCCTGCAGTAATTAAGTGTTTAGGGAGCAGTTGAAATAATATTTAGAAGTCCCCAAATGCAAGAATAAAGTTTTCTACACCGTCATTATTTCCACCTCACAGCACAGGTGTGGTGCCCATCCGGGCTTTTCTTGTGAAAGTTGCCCTCCCCTCTCTGCCCTCTCTGCCCTACCCCAGGCTGCATTTGCTTTGTGTGTCTGCAACTGATGAGCTGCAAGGTGAAGATTTGCGAATGCAAATATTAGATGTATTCAAGGTGGAGGAGTTGGCACTGCTGTATGATTCTTGCCTTTCGTATTTCTTGATCTTAATGTTGTCTCTGTGAGGCGTGCTTGTACTTTGGTATTGCTGTTACATGTTAATTTTTAGGTAGGAGAGTAGTACTTGGTATAATTTAGCAGCATGAAATATGTTTTGGAGTCAAGTGCCATTCTGTTATGAGGAATGATTCAGTAATGGTGTATAGCTGAGTCGAAAGCAGCCTTCTTAGGGCTACTGCTGCTGGTAAATGTGGCTTTAGAACTTTTGACCAATGTTTAAAAAAATAATTGTGTTAACAGGATTTCTCTAGGTTCCAATATTACAGGGGAAAAAAAGCTTCATTTGGATTTTTTTTCATTTTGAGGAATGTGCCATGTCCCTGGAACCCCTTTGTCATGAAAGAATTGCTCCGGACGCTGCTTCTTGGAATAAGGATTTTGAAAATATATTTGTGCTTCAGTTCAGTACACTAGGAACAAGTTTTGAGGTTTTAATATTATTTTTAGTTTGCCTTTTAATATAAGTGTTTCTCACAACTTGTTTTTTTTCTGCTGAGGGAAATGCTGTAGTTTTGTAGAGCTGAACAATTATCTTCCCAAAATTTTGTCAGGTCTTATGATTTCTGACCATAATAAAACACCATGTCTAAAATAAGTGACTCAAAGGGAGTCTTCATCTTGTTTTGAATTTTCCTGGTGTTTTCAGGATTATGTGCTGTGTTGCCCCACCTCTGGGTACTCACCCTTCCCTCTCCTTTTCTCTCCTGGCTGAAGGATGCAGTGAAACTTGGCTTGTAAAAATTCTGTGTTTAGCTTGCTGTGTTTTTTTAATAGAGCTGGAGTTAGAATAGATTTGGATACGATAACTTGTATGCTACCTGATTACAACAATTTAGTATTTTAAAAAGTGCACTCCTTAAAAGTATGCAAGAAAGGGAGGGTGTCTATCAATAAACGTTGCTTTTTAGGGTCTGCTGTTGGAGACTGAGAACAGATGATGATTCTAGGGCTGCAGTTCTTTTTCTGCATTGATTTTTGAGGAGCAAGTTTTGGAGGCAGAAAAAGGAGAGGATGAATGTGAAATTTAAACAGATTGCAGGATATCTTCAGTTTAAAATAGGTAGGAAATTGTATTGCGGAGTTATGTGAAAATTTTAAACGTGTTTGAAACAGTTGTATCTTTTCAGTTGATGAGGTTTCAGATATTGCTTTTCTACAGTGTAAGTTATAAAGTGATTTGCAGTGAAGTGCATGAAGATGTATTTAAATCTTAAGTAGTTTGTTGAAGAAAAACATGAAGTCTAAATTTTACAATTTATATATTGAGAACTAATTGCTGGACGGGGGAGGGATAGTAATGTATTAGCGTGGAAGCTTTTTAGAGCCAAGGGAGAATAGAGGTCCACCTACGTGGAACTTGTTTGCAGGATCTAGGATTTTGTGTTTAAGGCTTTCTGTACACCAGAGTGTAACCTTGCATTAAGGTAAAGCAAGGCAGTGTTGGTACAGAAACAGTGATCGTGGTGAAGCGCAGGGACTTGCTCAGCTCCTGTTGTCCTACGAGAAAGTGGAGAGGCAGTTTGACTGCGTATGTCAAAAAGACATTATGCGTTGCATATATAAAATAACAGAACAACTGCAGCCATTATAAATGCAGAAGTGTCAAAAAGATGAGGGAAGGGAATGGTTTAAAAAGCTGCATCCCGTTCCCTGCGAGCAGTATAATTAGTTTTGTGTGAAATAGCAATTGTCATTTTACATCGTGCCTAAGTTATGAGCGGGGCTGCATCTGTTGCAGGAGTGGCACTTCCCCGCTGCCGACGGGAGGTGGCATTGTACCATTAATGGATGTTGCTGTCGCACTGGCTGCCCCTAATTTGCTTAACTTCTCCTTAGAACTGGAGGCGGAAGATGCGGCTCGTTTGTAATGATTTGCACATCAAGAATTGTGCTCGCAAGCTCAGAGTCATGGTATGTTATGGTGCTGTTGAATCTGTTGGTATGGCTGGGTAACTCTTTACTGCTGTATAGTTCTGCTCAATTTAAAAAAACAAAAGTTCCTGCTGAACCAACTCCGGTACCAACAAAGCCGTCTGCAGATGCTTAAAAGTAGTGCCTGTGCTATACTTTGATTAATGGCCAAACTAAATCTTTGCTGTTAACCTATGATAAGTCAAATGTTGTTTCTCTAATTCACAAGGGAAACGTTGGATTATAAATCATACCATATAAACTCAACACCACTTCAAGTAAAACTGTGGGGGTTTTGGCCAAGAATAACCTATTTGCTTTTAAAGAAGAAATTAAGCGCTTGTAACTGAGAATTTCTGCTGGGTTAATACGGCTAAGGTGACTATTGTGAGGTTTATGTGTTTTGTTTCCTGTAACTTTCCTCCTCTTTATAGTAATTTTGTTTTCTGAACATTTTAAAGTGTACTGAGCAGCTGATGTCTGAATACAAAGTTATTAGCAGATCAGATGAGAATGATTCACTTCTGTTTAAACAGCCCTTTGCTCTCCATGCCCCCTGAGAACTCTTATCACATATTTGTCCAAAAAATCCCCACGAAAACTAACAAAAAATCCCTTGCTTTATCCACCTGCCTGGTGGCTGATAGTATCAGCAATGTATCTCTTTATCTCTTGGTTAATGTGCCTTGGTATTCTGAAGGGGGGAAAATTCCAGTAACAGATTCAATTTACATGGACAGAAACTTGAGCAAATGCCAGCCTAGCAGGGGGGCCATTATTCTGCTCTATAAATAAGTTTGAAAAAGAAACACACACACACACACAAACCTGTGAATCAACATGTTTTGGTCTAATTGAGGGAAAAGCAAGATAGATGAATTTTGAAATGCAAATTATCACCTTCTGTTACTTTAAGTATTGGTTTTGCCAACATTGTGATCTTAAATATAAAGAGTTGTTAACTTCTAAATACAGTAATAATTGTATTCCATTCTTGACAGTCACAGTTTAAAAAATGAAATTGGTAACTTTTTTTTCAAAAAATGCTTCTCAGTATGCTTAATACCTGTGAGAAGGACAGAATTGTTTACAGCCATAGCCTAGTCAAGGCTGTCTTCAGCTAAAACAGATTTAAGTTGAGGATTTTCTCATGAAGAGAAATCTTTAAGTCTAACCTGTGAAGTGTCATGTTGTAGAAGCAGCTTGCTGGTCTGACATCTTGTGTAAATATGATGTGTGAATGAGATGTTTTATTTACACTCCCCGAGTTCTTGTTCCAGCAGCGGGGATGCTTTCTGTTGCATCCCTGTAGTGTTTTTGGAGGACAAGGTTTCAGAACTGGGCTGCCTTTAGAGTCTTTTTTCTTTCTTATTTAAACAACAAGTTTTCACCAGACTGTGTTTACTAAAAACTGGAGATTTGCTGCTTGAGATCCTAAAGCCAAAGGGAGCTTAGCTTCATAGAAAATGTAAGTAGGAAACTGGCCATCAGTAATGCATCGTATTATTCTGATGCTTTCATAAGCTGTGTGCTATAATCAAGCCTTATTTACACAAACTAGCCTTCACGGAAGCCTACACATAAATATATGGTAAATTTGGTTTTATATAACCTGCTGTTACTTGTACACAGTGCAAAACCTAAGCAAAAAGAAGTCTTTGTGTGTAAAGGATTTTGTTCCAAAAAAAAAGGACAAAAATGTTTCAATGTGCAACCTGATTTTTGTACTCCCAAATGAAGATGTCACTTCTGCTCTTAAACAATTGAAAATACAGATGCAAATTGCAGCTGATCACCTAAAATGTATGGCATGAAAATAAAAATTGCTAGTTGATATTATTAGCCTGCATGCTATAATTTTTATTTACTGAATAAGGAAAAAGATTGTTTGCCTCTGTTTACCAAATAGACATTTGATGCTGGAAAACCTGCATGTTATTTGTGTATGTGTTTGTCAGTAGGAGTTTGCAGGCACTCATTAACTCTGCTATTCCATATTATAGTAATTTAATTTGAGTAGATTGTTTAAGAAGCAAAATAACTGTGGTAGATTAAAGTGCCATTGACCCTGAGAGGTGTCGAGGGGTGGGCTGGTCTCATGGTTATAGTATAAGACTGGACTTCCTGCTTTTTATCTCTGACTCTGTCCTAGATTTTTGTGTGACATTAATGTCTCAGGATTATCCTAAAAAGAAGAGAAAAAATCTGGATAGGTGAAGGAGTTTTGAGCATCAAAATCAGAAGGATAGGCTAGCTTGATTTGAAAAGCCCTGGCAATAGGAAACAGGATTAAACATTAACATGAAAGATACATGGCTGGTGTGAATAAGGTCTGGAGGTGCAGGAAAAGTACTGATTCCTGTGAAGCTGGGAGTAACAGTTTTAAAACAACCATTTGGAGTGGGACAGCTCTCTAAAGACACGTGAGTGTCCCACAGAAAATGACAACTGACTGCTCCCAGAATACAAAATGTCGTGAACTTGGAGTAGGTAACTGAAAGCATAGGTTTGGGGAGAGCATCAGGTATTTTCTGAAAACAATCTGATCTCATTTGCATTCAGGCTTGTTGTAAGTACACTACATGTTTCAGGTGAAGTACATGGTCTGGTGGTTTTTCTTAGACTCTGTAATAGAATAAGCAGTAAGATGTACCCAAGGTGTTGATTTATAAAAATCTGATGTTTTAGTCTGGCTGTCATAAAAGCCAGTTGTTAACTCCAGAAGAAACTGTACTTTACCTGTGTTTATTTATGTTTATTATTATTAATATTAATATTACAGATGGGACTAAAACTTGAAGATAGTATGCAAGATGCCTTGTGAAAATAAATTGAGCTAGCTATTAGGTTAAGTAATGTTTGCTTTGTTTCGATAACAGAACAGTAATAAAACTTTGTCTCTTATGTCACACGATCATTTTAGAGGAAGTTTTGATTCCATCTTGGGCTGCTAAAAGAAAGAAAGAACACAGTTCCTTCTGTTATTTTTTTTTTCCAAAGAGGAACATAGATGCTCATATGTTTTTGAATAACTTTTAAATGAAACTTCCTATTTTCATACTCCATTTGGTCTTAGCAAATGTTCATTGGGCTTGCCTCACTACTTTATTGTTTAAAGACCATGATAAACTTCTTATACTTAAATATAGATGGTTCAATTCTGTGCTTTATAAATTGCTGAAGCATTTTAGGCAAAGCATTATGGCCAGATTGCTTGTGGGATGTTTTATTTAGTGACTGTATCTTACGGTATCTTGGCTGACTGAGTCTGATAGGAGTGAATTAGGTTGGAGTTACTTTATTTGATTCTCTGCAAATGTTTCTTTACATACATAGATATCAAAATATGATGAAACAGTAATCTTTTAAAATTAAGTGAGTGTAAGGTAAATAGAATTTCCGAAGTGTCACTAATGGTTTTTCATGCAGTGTTTATCTTAATGGTCACAGAAGGGGAATACATTGTTTCTTTTCAGGATGTTGAACAAGTCCAGTTCCTGATGGTAGTTCAGATGGGTATCCTTATTTTCTTACCAGTGCAGAAATGATACTTGAGAGTACGCTGTTTCTGCTTGGAGTGTGGGGTAAGGGAAGGGGCCTCCTCGGGTTTTGAAATTCTTATCAATCCACCCTTCTTAATTCCAAGAAACCATCTCAGTGCAAAGCCTTTCCTGACTCCTGGGTTTCTGGGGAAGCACTACATCCACCCAGAGCCAGTTTTCCTGTGAGCTGACTTGAGATGAATTTTTTGATATCACAGTTCGTCCTACAAAATTTTTGATTAAGTTTTTGTTCTTGGTGATTCACAAGCCATCTGGCCTGAGTTGTACAGTAAATATCTAAGGCCTCCTGTAAGCCTGGCTTCTTTTATCTTAACTAGTGTTTGTGTGTGCTGGTCATGAGGCATTATTGTCAGCCCTGGAGGAAGCTGTTTTTGGAAGAAAATGTGGCAGGTGTGGTAGTAAAAGCCTTTGAAATCCTTCAGCATGAAGGGTATATTTCAAGTAAAGGTGCTGTAGAAAGAATGAGAAAATAAGCCGTGGTTTGCCATCAACAGCTTTATTGAGAATGTGTGTTCAGGAGAGGTGAAGTTCTGCTTTTTTCTTCAGAACTGGCACTTCTGTTTAAAACACAGCGTTGCCAGCTATGTCTCCCTTATCAGGAAGTAAGGTATTGCTGTGTATAATGCAAATATTGAGATAAGTATGGAAACCATAAAGAAATGGCCTTTCAGTTGAGACCAGCTGCTCTGGAAGGAGGACAGTACAGGGTAGTGAAGGCACCATCTGTCTCTGTCTGAACTTGATAGCATTTTACAAATCTCCTTCCCTTCAGTTATCCCAGTGGCTGCTGTTGGAATTGCTTTGTGCAGGAATTTAACATTGCTGTTGACTTGTGCTACTTGGTGCTGGATGTCATGGCCATGCTTTGGGAAGAGAGAAAGAGGAAAGCTCTCCCCTTAATGAAATTGCAGTAAAGTTGGAAGAGCTATTGACTTTTTTTCACCCGACTTTATTATTTCTCTAATTTTCTATTTGAGGGTGATAGGAATGTTTTTTTTCTGCAAATGTTGTTCTGCTAGTCCTAGAAACACCAACACTATGTACATGTGTACACATGTTTATTTTTGTACAAATCCGGGTAAGGTCCTTGATTTCAAGGTTCATGAAGGAAAGATTTGGCACAAATATCCCCATGTTATTCACTTAAGCTTATGTGTCACTATCATTTATTGTCTAAATTACTTTGCTGATGGACTGAGATGAAAATGTTTTCTTAGTGAAGGCAGATATTGTAGTTCAGATTTATTGCAATATTGAAGCTTTAAAAAAAGCATATGCCCTGTGTGGTATATTACATTAGCCAGCTACTCTGTGTCCCTCAAAAGCACTTAATAATCTACAGTTTCTAAATTTTCCCATGATGTTTAGTCAAGATAAAATGCAGTAATATTGATGTGGTATCCGGGACTTATTATGATCAGTGTATTGCATCAGAAGTCACATGACCTGTTTGAAGTAGATAAATGTAAACAACACATGTTTATTTGTAGTACACACAGTGATTTTTTTCTTTTTCTTATTTTTTTAAGGAAAACATTTATTTTAACCTGAAATAAGGAAACTTTGGAACCTAGAGAAAGCAGCAGGAAAGCAGACATTGCATAATAGGAAAAAAGTTGGGCTAAAATTTAGTTTTTGTAAAAGAAGGGACTCAGGTGTTGCCCTCAGCTGAGTTTTCCATTTTCTGTTCTACGTTGGTTCAGATGACTTGTCATGCAGTTTCTGCTTGTGCGTGAGAACGCAGGCAGAGTCCTTCAGTCCTGGGAGAAATCTGTGTTACTTGACTGTTCTTAATTTATTCCGCTCGTGTCATTTTGGTCGCGGCCAAAATGGATGGAAGAGTTCAGTGCTGCTCTTGTCAGAGAACTGCAGTGACATTTGTTTTGGCTTGGTATGTATTGAAAGTGTTCTTACAATTGAAAATAGGAGCTTGGATTTTGAGGAAGTGGACTCTGCTTTACTTTTTGACTCTGATTCTATATATGTCCATTTTCTTCATCAGTGCTACTTCCTGTAATGAACAGTTCTGCGAAAGAAGGCAGCGTAACTTTGGTTCTTCAGAGAACTGGATCAGCATCTCTGACTGACAGCATTAAAGGAAATATTACCAAAACTGAGAAAAAAAAATTTTTTTGTAGAATTTATTTTCGCTGTGCTCTGAATTATGGTTTTTTTTACGTATTTAGGTAATTTTTTTTTCTATTGGGCTGTAACTCATGAGGCCCATTTCCACTGAACGTCTTTGGGAAGAATGGATTATTTCCTTTTGTGGCATTATTATAAAACTGAAGGTGTGTCAATATGGGATAGTTAATGGTAGTATAGGAACTGAGAATGTAGTAGTCAATCTTATTAATTCTTGGCTTTGCTGTCCTTATTCTGTAGTAAGTGTGTAACTTAATTTAAAAATAAAAATCTTCACTTGTTGGGAAGAAAGCTCCCTTGAAGTGAACAGTCATTTGCATTTAGTAGGTTTTGCTGAGAAATGCTGTGAAAACCTTTCATCAGCTGGTTTGTGTGGAAAAGCCTAACTTTGGGGGGTTTTTTTTGTTTTTTTTTTAAGGACAGTTACCTAGAAGTCTGCCTTTCTGAAGGGCTTTAAAATTAAATTGAAAGAACAAATTTTGATTTTTACACAAATTTTCTCAATTTACCATAATTTCAGCTTCATCTGGGTGCTTGCATGGGATCTTAAAACATTTTAAAGATGTATGTAATTATGCTGATACAGTTGCTCATGTGGTTGCTGTTACATCTTTGTAAAAGTTTCTCCGTGCTGATAAGAATATCAATCTGTAAGGAGTGGAATAAATTCTGATGCGTGGCACCCTTATAGTGATGTATCGGTCATTCAAAGGCCATTAAGTGCAGTAAAGTTTTCAGTGTGAGGGATGTCCTACCTAAAGAAACAATGTCTGAGCCATCCTTCCTTGTTGCTCTTGCAACAGCAGCCTCAGTTTAGTTCAGTGAGGTGCTGAGCCTCTTCCAGCTCGTGTGGCAGCTGCCTGAGGGGGCAGCCCGCTGCACATCCCTGAGCTCAGCGTGGGTGTGCTTCCCTGCCTCTTGGGGAGCTCTGGGGTGACACCTGCCTCTCCCTGACCCTGGGCTGGGACTCATCTGGAGCTCTCCTTGGCCGTGCTCATGCTAAGCTCCACAAAATGATGAGCAGGACTTTTCTGCCCATGCTGCACTGCTTTTCACAGCAACTGCTATGTGACTGTATGCTAATTGTTGTCCTCTGCTGGGGAGCTGGTGTGGCTTTTGCCACCAAAGCTATTTTAGTGCAGCTTCTGCATTTTTTTGACAGTCAAAATGAAGATTTCATCTTAATTGCAATCTGTTTTTCTGCCTGTTTTAGAGCAGACAGCGGGGTGTGTATTTAATCATGTTTGTATTTAATAATTTTTGTAGTTTAAAGCCTGAGTCAGTGAAGGCCAAGTTTTCTGCATGCATCATGCTATTGAATATGTGTGTGTGTATGGCCAGGGACTGTCACTCCCATCTCCTCTCCCTGCTGTCCCTTGTGCCAGTGCAGCAATAGCAGTGTTGGGTTGGATGCAAGGGGAAGCAACTTTTCATACTCATGTACAGTTTGGGCTGGGTTGTAGCAGTACACAGTCCCTGGCTGTGGTTATGCTCTGGGAAGTAGATTTGATATCTGTGTATGAGACCACTGTGAAAAGCCTCCCATGGTGATCCCAGGAAAGGGTGTGGGTTAGCCATGAGACAAATCCTGCCCTCTAAGACAAAACTAAGGCATGCAGTAAACTACTGCATCCTCCCTTGTGCTGCTTTTATGGATGTTTCAGGCCACTCTGGTCTGCCCAGCTCTTCTGGCCAGGGGAAATTCTCTGAATATGTTTTGCTTTACTGTCTGTCGCTGTCCAGTTTTGTCCAGTATAGAAGAATCATAACTGTAATGCCTACAAGTCTCCAAAGTGCCTATGTATGCATGGAAAAGACAAATTATGCATGAAATATATGGTGTTGCTGTGCTTGAACAATGCAATCTGTAGGTGGCTAAAGGGCTAACTAAATTGCAGGCATAATGAAAGCTCTGTGGTATTTAGTATACGTTCTGTCAGCATTAAACAGTCACCTTGTAAATATATGTTAATTTTGAAGGTGTAACTGACCTTTTTAATATTAATTGAAATGTCTCATGTTTAGAGGTTGGTGCTATCCTAGAAGAGACAGAAGCCTGTGACTGGTGGAGCCTGGGTGCCATTCTTTTTGAACTCCTTACTGGGAAGGTAGGGCTGGGGGCAAGTGACTCGATGAAAGTGACTTCTTGGCCAGTAGTTTCTCACAAGTGGTGTGCTCAGGTGTGATTTCCTTGATTGTCTTTCTCAGATGAGCTTTGCCAACCTGAGCACTCTCAATTTGCTTAATCTGCATGGGACCAGAGAAACAAAATGTGCTCAGCCTTCAGCAGAACAACTTAATACCAAACTAAGGACTGAAAACAATAACCAAAACTATGCTGCCCTCTTAAGTGCAGTGGAATCCAAGTTCTCTGACATTCCATCTGTACATGTACAAAACTTTTGCCCTAATAGTTTCAGTATTATGTCCTGGGACTGTGTAGAAGCCATATGTTGCTGTTACACATTAATTCAGTATTTTGAGACAAAGAGTGCTCGGCCAAATCAAACTGCTGATTGGTTGACAGCTCTGCATGAAGAAAGCAGAGTCTACCAAATTCCCAGACTCTTCAAATTTGAACAATAGAACAGAAGCTTTAAGATGTAAATGTTCTAAAGCTGTATCTCAGGGAGCTCATCAGCACCTGTAGACATTCCTTTCAGAATCACTGCTTCATACTAGGAAGCACTGAATTTTGGCTTAGTATGTTAAATTTGCGTGGGTATTAGGAGATAATCCAACACTGCAGTTTTGAAATTAATAAATGTGCCTGTCTGCTTTGATTTTTTTGTCCTTTTTTCCTTTTCTCCTCCAGTCTCTGGTTGAGTGCCATCCATCAGGAATAAACACTCACACTTCTTTGAGTATACCAGACCATGTGTCGAAGGAGGCCAGATCACTGATTCAGCAGGTAGGTGAAGGGAGAATTTGTTTTCTCTATGTACATGTGTGGATGGGACAAATACTTACCTACCTGACTTGTTCTGGTGAAGTAAGTGTAAAACCAGAAACCTGCTGACAGGAATGTGAATGGCTCTTTTGTCAGCACTGATGAATTTTTCCCAAGTTGTCTTGTTGCATCTGGAAACCTTGACTTCTGCTGCTAGCTGTGTTTGTAGAAAACTGGAGTGCTTTGCCATATCTTCAAAGAACAAGTTTGACAAATGCTTTGGAAACACCTGCTGGTGATGCACGAACATCTTAGGAATTCTGCCCTAGGTGTTCGTGGAAGCATTTGTAATGAACTAAACTAAAAAATGCTGATGCCAGTTGAACAAGGTAGCTCAAAGTACCATGAAACCTGTAGCACACTGATTAGAAGTTCAACCTTGCTGTGGTTGAAAGTCTGTAGCTCTCCTCCAGGAAACCTTCTGGATGCCATTTGTTAAGAAAAGTACTTTAAATGGTGAATCCAATGACTTTTGTAGTTAGAAGATAAGTGGTAGGTTGGACAAAAGGCAAAACTAAAATATAGACAAGCTTCCAGACTGATACACCATTTTAAAATCAATGGGAATAGTATTGTTTGATGGTTTTAGTTTACTCTTAGGTTTTGGTAGTCATCACTGAACTTCTAGTACAAGCTCTTGAAATTCAGTTAATGCAATCTTCCTTCTAGTTAATTTTGCCATAACTGTGGAAGTGGTGCCTAGATCTGACCTGTTCCGCTTGAGAAGAATAAGCAATATATGTGAACTGTGCTGTTCGGCTTTGAAGAGGATCTTGCTAGTGGATGCATAAATAATGGAATCACTGAGATGTAGATTTGAACAGAGCAGAGTGGACAAAGTAGTTCTTGAAGAAAACAAAGGAAACAGATTTTGGAAATGCAGTGAGTGAAAAGACCCAGTGACTGATTTCTGTGCTGTTACTGTGAAAGGATTAGTGAAAATGGAACTGTATGTTTGTACACCACCTATTTTGACTAAGTGACATGAAGTCACTGAAGGTGAAAGCACGTGTCTGTGTATTTCTGGCAAAGGTAGAAAGGGAAATTACTGAAGAAAAATCTAATTTTTATATAATCTGCATTTATGTAGTTGTACGGTAGCAAAATTTTACCCTCACCCGTAGATGCTATAATGCTGAGGGAAAGCAAAACTACACTTCATGAAGGGAATTCCTCCCATTACGACTAGAAGACAAATGAAGTCATCTAGTCCACGTGTCCCTGCCAGTGTAGGATTGTTTCTTGCTATAGAGTACTGTATTGCCTATTTTCACATATGCCAAAGAATGTCTCTTTTGCCACTGGTGGGTTTAAGTGGCAAATGTATTTTTGCCACTCACAGCTGTGTTACAAGGCCATGTCTATTCAGAGAACAGTCTCCCCAGTGCCTGTTAGGTCAAGCTGTCTAGTGTAGGGTGGTGACTTATCTGGTAGAGGTTCGGCTATATGAAGCTGTAAATCACATTTTTGTTGTGTGACTATCCAAGGAAGCTGCCATTCATTGTTGAGGAAGCCTTGTCAGGAAAAGGAAGAGAGCTCTCTTGGCATGGATAGCAATTTGTCATTGCGACTTTCCTTCCCCCCACTGCCAAGGGTAAACAGGTCAAAACATCACAGAGTAACTCTCCGGGATCAGTGTTTGGCTATACAGAAAATTGTGTCAGGCGTTGTCTCCTGCTGTGGCTTCCAGTCCAGGTGACTTCATTGTAAACATCTTCTTCATTTAGCCAGCATCTAAAACACAGAGATCTGTTTATTTCTACTGAAAGATAAAGTTGTTTTTTGATGTTGGTTTGGTATTTTGCAGTCAGGGTTTTTTTCAGGAACCTTCAAGTTCTATTACTAACAAAAAAATGCAGCGTGACTTTTCAATAGGTACCTGTTTCAGTTTCATTTGTTTTGTAAGATTAAAGTTCTTCTGGAAGGACAAACTTCAGAAAATAAGTGACCATGCTTGGTTTCCCTGTGCTGGTGCTGCCTGTAGTTCCAGGGAAGGCAGAGACACCCTGGCTGCATCTGTGTGTGCTGGCTTATGGGAGATACCAGAGCAGAACCATTCACTGTCAGCAAGCTACTTTTACTATGTGACACTATGGCTGCAAATAGCAGAGCCATCTCAATATGTGTAAATTCCTATGTTTATGGATGTAGACTCACTTAGATGTTGACTGCTTCAAGATATGAATGCACATTTTTCCAGGTGACAACTGGGAGAAGTTATCCTATTAGCTGTTGCAGAAAAAAGCAAGCAAGAGATCATGCCTTTGTACTGGCTGTAATTGAATAGAGTATAAACAGTTCTTGAAAACTGCAAAATATGTTTGTGTGTCTTTATTAGTCTCTTTGGAGTTTACCTTTGCATTCCCTTTTATATGGATTGGTATCTTTAAACAGATGTAAATATTGTGATTTCCTTTTCACATGAATTCAGCATGTGATGTACAACTAAAAAGCAAACGAGGTGCTGAATTTCAGGAAATTTCCATAAAGCCATTACGCTGTTTTGTTTCTTTCACTGGGGTTTTGATTTTTCAGTTTTAGGCCATTTGTAGGACTCTTTAAACTTTTTTTTTTTTTTTTAAGGAAATGGAGAGCTGGCTATGTTATCCTGATATTTTAGGACCAACTTAAAATTTATGAAGCGGAAAGTTACAGACCACTATCCCTGATGTAGCCGTAACACAGTGGTGTGAGCAGAGGTTAACATGAAGCAAACACAGCGTCCAGAGTTCTACTGATGCAGGCTCTGGCTGCTGCTGTCTCTTTTTAAAATGAGGTTACACTTAAAATGAAGTCCCAGTGTGCAGTGCTTCAGGGAATTGCATGCTGTGATCAGTAGTCTCTGAAGACTGTAAGACTGAGACTCAAGGAAAGGAGAGTCTTCTTCCATTTACTGGATTTTAGGAATTTCAAGTATGCTTTTGCACTCTTGAAAGTAATTCATAGAGCAGGAAAACGGTAGGATGTCCCTTACCTTAGACCTTTCTGGAACTTTTAAGCAGTTGTTTTTGTTCTTACTCACTGAATCGTGTATTTTTCTTTTATGTCAAGCTTTTGCAGTTTAATCCTGCGGAGCGTCTTGGTGCTGGCGTTGCTGGTGTTGAAGACATCAAATCTCATCCATTTTTTGCCCTTATAGAATGGGCAGATCTGCAGAGATGAGAGACACGTGCTCTCTGAACAAACTCAGGTCAACTGGACAGGTTTCTCTGGCACAGGAGCACCCTGACTCGCTTCCTTTGGATGTCTCAAACCACTTGGACGTAATGGCTAAAGGATGCTGGAGCAACGGAGCCAAAAGTGAACACTTTTAACAGGAATCACTGGTGGTAACAGGGTGCTGGCTTATTTTTACCACAGCTGGTTGCTACGTGTGTGTGAGTCCTTTCATCAAAGGAAGGTTTGTGAGGCAACTCCTGGGCAGTGTGTTTGGCACTGCCAGCTTGTCAGCTAAGCAGGAGCAGGAATGCTGGTGCTTTGTCTGGTGATGGAAGTGTCTACAGACGGTGCCAGTTGCAAGTATTTTTTTATTGTGTCAATAGACCATTTCCCTATGCTAAGTGCAGCTCTTGGAGGGGGGGGTGGGGAAGGAAAAAGCAAATAATTTATTAATGGTATATGCTAAAGAAAATTCTAAATAAACTACTAAAATGCTTTATGCAGAAGTTGACACATTAAAAATAATATATCCATTAAAAATTAAGAAAGCTGTTGCATAATACTGTGGAATGTGTCTTGAAAATAGCATATCATTTCCCATTCTGGAAAGAGCATTTAAAAGGCAAATAATGCTGTCAAATGTTGTACTTTGTTGGCTGGCAATGTCTGTTTAAAACTCTTGACTCTGTTGTATTTGATGAGTTACATGTTAAAGTCACTACAGAAAGGGAAATCTTTTCGTCAGCTGGATAAACACTGCTTTAGCACTCTAATAAGGAGCAAGAACACGTAACACTAAATAAATATATAGATAAAAAAGGAAAAACTCTTCTCTCGTCGCTGCAGCCACTGCTTTATCACTTAATGAACTTTACTTCCTCTAAGTGTCCTATTTTTAGCTGCTACTGCAGGAAAGAAACCTTTCTGCTCGTGTTCTTGTGCTTGAGGAAGCTTCTGAACTCCCTTGTTTGTTTGTTAATAGTCTTGATAAATCAAAGAAAGCCTTCACCCACTCTGCTGCTTGAACAGGAAGAAGCCTGGGATTTGCTCATGCCAGATGACTAAGTGACATCTCTGAGCAAACCCTAGTGGGTAAGACTTGGGCAGGAGCCAATTAGCTGACCTGTTTGTTTGCTAGAAATGTCTGGAGAATCGGAGAAGAATATAAGACATGCAGAATATTTTGCTGAGTGCTGCTATTGCTGCTAAGCAGCCCAGCCTGTATGGGTTCCTGATGCACAAAGGCTGTACACTGCAATGTACAGATTATGGATCCATGGGTTTTTTCCTAAGTGTTCCCTTGGCTTGCACTCTTTTTTTTTTTTTTCCCCTTTTCTTCTTCTCCCCAGCTTTATCCGGAGAACAAAGGGCAAATTCCTTTGGGAAAGTGAGGTGACAGCAACAATTATTGAATTTACAACTCAAAAAAAAAAAAAAGTATCCTTCCATTTGTATTTTAGCAGTGTATTTTATGGGCACTCCCAAAAGTGCATCTGCACAGTCTCCATCTGTTAGACACCAGGTCGGTGTATTCAAATAAAGTGGAAAAGGAAAATGCTTCACTTAAACAAAGGAAATCTGGAAACTTTTTTTTTTTTCCTTTTTAAATTATTCCACTCCCCTCTTTTTTTTTTTTTCTTCCCTTTCTTGTGATCACCAGGCCAGGAGAGGGGCTGTCACAACACTGCAGGCTGTAACCAGGTCACTAGTATCACTGCCTACCCAGTGCCGTCCAAGATTACATCACTTTCAGAAACTGTGTTTCAACCTACCACCCTCTGGCTTCATAACAGGAACTCCCTCAGGTGAGCCACAGGAACAACTTCCTGTGCCGAGCGGGTCGGAAATCTCTAATGCAGAGACCAAGCTGATCCTGAGCTTCCTTCCAGCACTGCCCTGGCTGTGACTCTGGAGAGAGAGGGCTCATTGCTCAAGGAAAACCTCCCTCCCCTCGGCCACCTGACTCCCTCCCTGGGGCTCTCTAGCCCAGCCACCAGATAATGCCACTGTCTGTGTTGATCTGTCCCATTGCATTTGCCTGGTGATAACTGTACAAAAAAGTATTTTCCCATGTTACTTTGAAATGCTGTCGTGTTCAGGTTGTGCTCATGTGCTGGCTGCAAGCAAAGGCAGGATAAGATAGCACAGGAACGCAGGCTGGTCTCTGTGAGCAGCAGAAGGAAAACCCAGTTCTGGCAGAAACCAGACGATCAGTCACTCTCACTGCAAAGCATTCGGTTTAGTTAATGACACCAAAATATTTTTTTTCAAGTATGTTAGTCGTGAGGAAATCTAGATCATGGAGAGTAGAAGGAATGGCAATATGGCTTGCCAGAAATGAGCCTTTGAGATGCTACAAGTTTTTGTAACATTACCACTGACTCGTTAATTGTTTTGTCAAGGGAAGCACAGTCTGGAGTTAATTGCACAAAACCAATCCTGCTTCTATCTTTATTTTTTTTTCTTGAACATGTATTGTGTTGTATTGGTGTTTACATGTATTCCTTTAATAAACAAAACCTTTCAAGCCTAATTCAGTTGCCTTTCTGAACTTTACATTTAGTTCCTGAAGACTGACCTTCTTACCTGATCAATGCTTTTTGTCCTTGGCTTTAATGACTTGAAATGCTTTAGATACCTTCTTTTTGGTGCCTCTTATGAAGCCCTGTGATGCACATCTCCATTTTGATGGCTGTTCATTCCCACTTCTGTTACACTTAAAGGCTAATAGCAAAACAAATCAGTGCCTTTTTTCCACAGGAGTTAGCAACAGTCTATGTAAAACACAGTAAATTAAACCTATAGATTTTCCAATTCTCCTGTGGGTGTTCAGGTAAGGCATATTGCACACTTGGGGCATCTCAAAGTGGTAATTTATTGCACCCTGTTGAACCACCCTGTAATGTTCTTTGTGTCCTTCTAAGAGAAACTGGGGTACAAAATGTTTGAAGGCTTGCCCTGGGTAAGTTTGAAGGCTTGACCGTGAGGTGACCCCTGCCCAGACCTCCAGGAGAAACTGCATCTCATGAAGTACAAGGGGCATAACTTTGAATGGCTGTATTCACAGTTTCTGTTCTTGTAGCACAGCTCCTGTGTCTCCTGTGAAAATCACCTCGCAGACAGCAGTCACTGTCACGCTGACTCTCGGCGCACCTTTGGGATGCTGAGTTGGCAGGGTTACCCGCGCTGGAACATCCACCCGGCTCCTCTCTCCAGTGCTAACCTGTTCCTTGGTGTGTCCCCGCAGCGAAGGGCACTGGGATGAAGAAGGCTGGGGAGGTCAACCCTCTCTAAATGAAGCACTCAGCATAACAAGGTACAGGGAAGTGCGAAGTAAACCACTACGGGATTTTTTTTTTTTTTTGAGTGTGGTGTCATTTGTTTTCTCAAGGACACTGAGTAGGAAGCTGGAGAAACAGAAACTTCCTCTGTGGTGAGATTTATGGTAGGGATTTTAGCAATAAAATGGAAAAGTACATTTGTTAGTTTCTTTGGGTTTGTGCTTTCTGTGAGGGCTGTGCTGTGAGCTGAGCTCTGTGGCTCCTGGCTGCTGC
Organism: Rhagologus leucostigma; assembly: GCA_013397725.1. Taxonomy (NCBI): domain Eukaryota; kingdom Metazoa; phylum Chordata; class Aves; order Passeriformes; genus Rhagologus; species Rhagologus leucostigma. The sequence continues at coordinate 1,803,955 of VZTD01003019.1, forward strand.
CTGGTCCCGCTCTCCCTGTGAGGGGCCATTTCCTGGGCCCCGGCACATGCCGTCCTGTGCCTGAGCACCCCAATGTCCTCCTCCAGCCAGCGGCACCTCTGGCAGCCAGCCCTCGGCTCTGTGCATCTCCTGAGCCACCCATTTGCTTTCAAATCAGAGCACCACAGCTTTTTGCAGGCCGCAAGAAGTTTGGTGTGTGGGATTTGTTTGCCTGCAGCAGCGCCCTGTGGAGTGTTGCCCATTCCCTCACTTTGGTGGCTCGTTCCCTCAGGACTGTTGTGCTCGCTGCGTGGTGTCCTTGGGGGACTACTGGAGATGCTCCTGCAGAGGCCCCTCGCGTGGCCAGGGCCTGGTGTTTCCCTCAGCCACGCTCCTGCCCAGCTGCCTCCTGCGTGCTGTGGCGGCCCAGGCCTCCCGTGGGCTCTGCTCTGTGGTGGTTCGGGGCACCACGTACATTCATGGTGGTTGTTCGGCGTGTGCCCACCAACAAAGGGTAGGTTGGGGCGTAGTGAGGACCAGATCTGGGGCTTTGGCCACCCTGGTGCCCTAGGACTTTCCATATGGAAAGTGCCTTCAGGGCCGGACTCCCTGTGGGTGTCACACCATGGTGCTGCTGGGGGACAAGGGCCATGGCAAGGTCACCAGGTTGGGGCGTAGCTCCTGCTTAGGGGAATGGGTGTGGGAGCGAGGAGGGGAGTGGGAGGGGAGGACTGGGCCAAGCAGCAGCAGGGATGCTGGCAGCCCCAGTGAGGCCATGGGGTGTGCGTGAGGGGCTCAGGCAGCCCCCAGGACAGGGTGCCTCGTGTGGCTCCAGCTGCCATTTGGGAAGGGGTGACAGAGCCAACTCCCAGAGGGGGAATGGGACTTGCTTAAAAGGTGCCGAGCAGCTGCTGCTGGCAGCAGTGGTTGAGACTGGCAGCACAAGGCTGGCTGCTGCGCCGCGGGGCCGGTGGAGGGCTGGTTGCTGCCTGAGCCATCTGCATGAGCAGAGCTGGGGAGCCCTGGCCCAAAGGTTGCAGTGTCCTCAAGAAAATCCCAACTTGTGAGTGGCAAAGCAGTGGAAGTGATCCCACCACCTGCTAGGGCCGTGCAGTGGAATCTCCTGCACCCCTGCTGCCGGGTAGAGGAGGCTAATCAGGGTACAGCAGAGAGGATGCTCCAGACTCCTGGCAGTGGGTGACAGCTTGACATGCTGCCCCAACAGGACCTCACTGTCTCTTGGCAGATCAGAGGCTCTCCTTCTCCAAAGGCAGCTCTGTCTCCATCTTCTTGGCCCAGGGGCCCATCAGGAGGGATTAGAGCTGCTGCCAGAGGACTGCAGTGGCTCTGTGATATGCAGGAGGGCTGGAGAAGCGTGTAACTCTGGGCAGTGGGGAATTGGTGTCATCTTGGGTAGGCTGTGGGTGGTCCCCTTGATGCTTTGCTGTTGAGCTCCTAAGGCTGGCAAGTTTGAGAAAAGTCCTTCTGGGAGTAATAAGCTAGACTAGGATGTTGGCAAGTGGTGGAGCTGGATAAAGATGGACCAGATAAGGAACAAGCAGATGTTGGGGTCAGTGGTCTTCCTCAGCAGAGCCTTGCTAACCTCTTTTTGCTTTGCCTTGGAGAGAAGAGACGTTTTGCCTCGATACAACCTCACTTGTGCCAGTTTCTCCCATCCCCTTCCACGAGCTGATCTCTTTATTTCCAGGGTATTTTCTAGGTTTGCTCAGCTGTCTCCATCCATGTCCTGTGTTACATCCTTCAGCCTTGGTCACAGATTTTCTTGCCGTTTCTGTGCCCTTGGTTCTGAAATGCTGCCCCAAAATGCTGGGACACAGGAGCGGGTTATTACATGCAGCTGTTATCCCCATATAGTGGTGAAGCAAAGAGAGAGGATTACTCCCACAAAATGAAAGTTACAGGGATTGTAAAAGCGTTAGGAAACTGGTTCCTCCAGCAGCGTGTGAGTAATGAGAGTTTTATGGCACCTCGCACAGTGGTGGGATAACGAGGAAGGAGCCTCCAAGAGAGGGACCGGTGGTGTGCCATGATTTAGAGCATGGTGCTGGCCAGCTCTGCTCCACTTGGGGTCTTGCTTGTGCTCTGTGGTCTGACATTTGCCAGCTCATAATCTTCCTTTACAAATCAGGCATGGAGAAGAGCTACTTCAACGGCATGGATCATGAGCCAAGTGGCACATATCCTTTCTCCAGATTTTAAAATTCGCTACTCTGCTGCCTTGGTCTCTGTCCTTTCCAGCCTCATGCCTTCTTTGGCCTCAGAGAACTCTCCTGTAACCAGCCCCTGCCAGGGCCAGCAAACACAGCAGGGTGAGGTGAGAGGGGAGATCCCCCTGAGAAGGACCCTGGCTGCTCTGGCTCCTTGCAGGTCCCTCGGCAGGTGCTCTGGGATACTGCAGTTAATCACCTTTCTAGGGTAAAGTAACTGCACAGTGTGAAGTCCCAGCCCCATTAACATCACTGGGGTCAGGAGCTTACCCTTCAGTTACAGAGAGAAACCAATTTCATGGAAACAGGTATAGAAATCGTGTTTGCTTTCCTACTTTAAGCACACCCATGTAGTTTCAGTCCTGCTGTTAGTGAAATAAGCACGGGGATTTTTTCGTTTGTTTGTTTTTGGTGGTTTGGGGTTTTTTTTAATGTTGTTTTGGTTTCACTATTCTGGTGGGTGCAGTTAGTATGGCTGCCCAGTTACTCTCCCTGGCTGAGGTCTGCAAGTCTTTTCCTTCAGCCTTTGCTGTGCCTCTTATTTACTGTGGGGACCCCCTATAAAACAGGGAGAGCATTTTGCATGGTGGCAGAGATGGGAAGAGTTAGTGAGAGCCAGCCCTGCACTTTAGGGCTGAGAAGTCTTTGGTGAGCAGGGTTGCACATGCCCTGTTGGGGTGACTGGAGCACAGAGGGCTGAGAAAGGCAGGCATCTGGTTTCCTCATTATTTCTTTTCATAAATAATCCCTTGTCCTTGCACCCTGGACTCTGACAGCATTTAGAATATGCCGGGTGGTTTTTTTTTCTTCTCCTCTCTGAAACTTATTCATTTGGAGAGCAATGAAACAATAGGTTTTTGTCTAAATCTTTACCAGTGAAATTGTCAGGAGAGATTTCCGCCCCCCTCTCCCGTCTATCTTCCTTTTGTCTCCTTCAGTTGTCGGGGTCAGGATTCGCCGCCAAACGGAGCCTGCAGTTGCTTTTCCAGGCCCCAGATGCCAATATGTGGCAGCATCTGGCTGGTTGGCAGGCGCCAAGCAGTGGTGCTGGCTGTGCTGTCAGGCGGCGGTGGCGGCGCTTGGTGGGCGCCCTGCTTCTTTGAGGATGTGGTCCCAACGAAGGAAAGGGATAATAATGAAATCTGCTAGAGGAGGTGAATTATTGGGTAGGGCGGCTACTGTTGGAAGCTGCGCCGGCTCCCGGCCCTGGGTTTTTTTTGTCCTCGTTGGCAGCATCCTGTGTAACCTCACCTTCTTGTGCTGTGAGCGTTTCAGGTGCCTTAAGGCATGGAGCTCCTTGAAAGAGAAATACAAATCACTAAAAATGTAGAGATAAAACCCTCTCCTTAGAGGCCATGTGTTTGGCATGGGAAACACACGATAACAGCTTGCTTTAGAAAGGTGACATTTCCACTGAAGGCTGAATAATAAAAAATGCATTAGACTTTTGTAATGAAGACAGCTTCTGGGACTGGGGAATCTACTGCTTCCTTGAAATATATGCGTGGGAGCTCTCCCTGGCCCTAATGGGTGTCACATGTGGCTCTGGCTACATTAATGTTGCAAGCTCTATTAAAAGGGATTGTCAGTAGCCCTTCACGTGCGGTGAATCAAAGCTGTCTTTCCCTAACTTTGCTTTAGCTCAGCCTTGTGCGTGTAGACTGACTTGCCCAGGGTTAAGTCACTTTTAATATTAAGATGGATAGAAAAGACTCTAATACTTTTTTTTCCTTTTTTTTTTTCCTTTTTTTTTTTCCTCTCCCTTTTAATTCAGAGCTTGCTGGTGAAGGACTCTGGAGGGATGGGGAAGGAGGAGACAGCCAGGCAGCTTAAAGAGGCCTCTGAGGGTCATGTTGAGTCTGTGCTATTATGTTCCAGCGAGGAGAATAGCTTTATTGACAGACAGCTGTTTGACTCCTGCAGCCGTACAGTATTTGCTGCAGAGCTGCATAAATACCGAGCCCATGTTGACAAATTCCTCGTCAGTGCAAGATAGTTAAACCTGCTTGTTTAATCATTTGTGTGCTCTTACCTCTGCTGCTCTGAAAAGAATGAGCTGCTGTTTCACAATACAATGCATGAGAAACCTCTAAATGCTCAGAGCTGTGAGGTTTTCAGGGTGTATTTTTATTTAGACCCTCTTGGAAATACAGTACTCTAATTTTTTTTGTTATGTCAATTAGATTTTTCTCTTTTTTTCTCTCTTTTTTTTTTATCTAGAAAGCATATAATTTTTGGTTTTCAAATAAAAAAATCTGGCAAGCTGTCTTTACAATGGAGGTAGCAGCTCTCTTGGCAGAACTTAGGTCCTGTCTGTGACACCAGCACTGGCACGGCCCCTTTAGGAGTCCCACGCCTTGGTTTGCAGCACGTGTGTGAAGGCACGTGAGGATTTGTATTTTGGTTTGGCTTTTCTGGCACAGGGCTATGGAACCTGTGCTGCTGCTCACCTCCTGTCTGTAGCTCAGGGGCTGGCTTTTTGACCTCCCACCCATTTCACAATAATATCCACCTTCATACCAGCATACTATCTTGTCACATTGTTGGCCTCACCTCTGGAAATGTGGTATCTAAAATTAAAGATTTGTTTCCGTTTTGGAAATTTTCTGTTGACCTTTGTCACTTAAATAGGTAGAGTGGTGTAAATCAGGGCTCCTGTCAATGGGAAAAAAGAGAGACAGACTTGAGATATTCTTTGGACCCTCCTTACAGTGTGGCATCTCTTTAGTCTTTTCAAAATATTTCTGGTGTGTGAGTGATTTTCTAATCAAAAGGTGTATTACTGAGGGGTGACCAAAAGAGAGGCCTCACTGAACTGGTAACCTATTGTTCAGTTGTACAAAAAATGTAAACTGTCAAGTTTACAAGTTGGTTTTTAGAGAGATAGGTCAATGTATGTTTATGTGGCTGTGAAGGAGATGTGCATTTCTTTCAGGATCACAAATAAAGCTGTGGATGCTTGAAGTGGTTGGTATAGGTAAGCTGTCTGTCCTATGGCTGTAACTACTGATGGAGCTGAACCTGGTGGTGCTGCTGGGTTTTGAGACTTTTTATCAGTTTCCTGGCAAGTGCAGGCAAAGCCAATGTTGTCTGAGGTTTTCATTTTTTTAAGTTGTGGTGTTGGTGCAAGACATTTTTTATACTGAGTTTACACTCATGTGATGATGCTTGTACCCTAAGGAAGGACACGTAACCTGGCTAGCTGTGTCTGATGAGGCTGCAGACATCAGCATGCAAAGAAATCAGATTTCCACTGATTTCAGAGAGTACAGGTAGGTGTTTTTTCATTGATTTAACTAAAAAAACCAGCATAAAATACAGTCTTAGGAGTATGGCACATCTTTGCTTATTGGCTGGACCAGGCACCCTCACTCAAAGCCTTAGGAGCCTGGACAGCTCCTACATTACTTCCAAGGTAATACCTCCTCCTCCATATATGTACTTCCTGAGGGGCTTCCATTTACAACCAAGTCATTCCTTGAATATTTTTTTTATCATTCACATGACAGCAGTTTTGACTTTTATTTATTTTTCAGACTTTTTCTAAAGGGACTTGGTTCTGACTTGTCTCCTAGCCACCAAAAAGGTGGTTTGCTGCAGAAATGTTGGCTTTAATTCCATTCTAACATTTTAAATGCATGTCCCCTTCTTTTTAGCACATCCTTGTATCTTGTATGTTGAGGCCCAAGAGCTGCACAAGTTTATGTGGCTATTAAAATATTTCTAGATGAATGAGAAATACTAAAAAACTCCCAATACTGTGAGCTAAATTAGGAGTTTTGGAAGAAAGAGAAGCACTTTTGGCTTAGAGCTTAAGTCAACCTTCAGCTAGAGACCTTTTAAAATAAAAACTTTCTTTCCGTCCTTCATCTTTCATCATTTTAAGAGACTAACTGCAGAGCTCTGGCATAGTCAGTTGAATTCCGAGTCCGCCTTCAGAGCTGGGTCAGTACAGCTTCCAGAAGATGACTGAAAGCAGATCGGGTTTCTTCAGGTTTCTGCCTTTTAACCCTGCTGTTGGCAGTATGACTGTTGTTCCCACTGGTTTTTTTGAAGAGGATTTTTGGCTGGAGGCTAACTTTTTTTTATTATGCAAAACCCAAAGCACCAAGAATTCCTGCCAGTAGGGGGGCTGGTATAGTCCCCATTCCAACCAAGTGTGAATCGGACCAGCTGGAGAAGGACACCAACCCAAAAGTCTGATGGATAAGAGAAAAAATCCTGTTGTCTGTTCAGTGAGATAGCACTATTTTGTCTTCATGCTGCGATCTCATACAACCCATGTGCAAGCCTGAAGGAGAGAACATCCTCAGCCCCAGAGAACTGACAGTTCAAATGGCCTCACATCAGAGGGCCTGAAAAAATGGGGCTGAAGCCACAGTGCTGGGTACCGCTGATCCTGCTAGGACTGAGCTCTTCAGTCCCTCTTCAGGTGCCTGGTATTTACCAGATGCTCCCCAGCCCAGTGCCATGCTCACCCTAATAAGAAAGGTGTAGATGATTTATATCTACCACAACTCCCTCTCTTGTTTTCCTTGCTCCTGAATAATGAAACCCCCCTTTGCTGGTGTCCAGGTGTTGCTGCAGTGGGAGTCCCAGAGGATGATGTATAGCGCATCCACCCTGAGCACCGGGCAGCTCTGCTGCAGGAAGTCAGAGATTTTCTAGCATGGAATATGACAGGGCTTTTCTGCAGTCATCATGGAGAGAGCGTTTTCCTTGGATGTGTGCAGCTCATTTGTTACAAAGCAAGCTGTGTTCCTGGTGTGCCACTGTATGCACAGTACTTATTTATTCCAGCGCTTCATCAGAGCTGGGTCAAATCCACCTAAGGAAAACATAAATGTCTTACAATGATTTTTTAGGAATTAAAGTTGCAACTCCTTCTCTGAAGTCTTGGTTAAACAGCATTAAACGTCACAATACTGTAAGAAATAGCCATTATCAACCAAACTCAGAGCAGGTAAAAACCACTAAAGGAATTTTGTCTGGAGTGGTCAAATTTCAGTGCAAACACAGAGGGTCAACTTGTGACACTTGGCTCCTGTATTCTGCTCGTAAGCATCCCAGTGTATTTGCTTTGCTCTCCCTGTCTTTTTCCTCCTCTGTTCCCCAGTCCATATATCAGTGTCAGGGAGTTCAGACATCACAAGGGCCGGTGGTTTTTTTATTATTTTTGTAACACCTAATGTGGAATTTTGCATGAGCAACACTCCTTCCTGTCGGCACTTGGAAACTCTTTTGTGTTACGTCCGTCCTTTCTCTGAAGTAATCACTCAACTATTTCTAGCAATAAAATATTCCTCTGCAGCACCATCGGATATGTTAGAAATATTAGTGCAAGATCTGAAGGCCCTGTCCAGCTAAGTCCAACAAAACTTCCACGGCCTTTAATGCTCTCCTTTTTTATTCCACTGCAGATATTGCCTGTGGACACGGAGCAGGAAAAAGGCTCCCAGATACTCTGCAGAAGACATAAGCTATGTACTCTATAGAGAGGCTGCACACCATCTGAGTGACATGCCAAGGGTCAGGAACAGGAGTCTGTGCACATCTATATCTTTCGTTTCTGTGTTTTGTTAGTTTTTTGAAAATTAGCTTTGAAAACACTACACCGAATATTTGTCTAAAATTTGTTAGGCTACTGGGAATGGGACCTGCCTCTTTCGTTGGCTGAAAAAGCTGTGGGGTTTTTATCTCTCACAGCTGGGGAGGTGAGGAGAGAAATCATTCTCAGTAAGGCAGTTTGAAAATCTTACTTGGTGCCTAAGATGCATTCGGGGGAGGAAAGGTTCTCCTAAGATGTTTAAACGTTCACCTGACTAGCAGTGGGAGAATTCACTTCCTTTGCTCTCCGCTCAGGGTTTGACGCTAGCTGAAGTAGAGCTGCAAGTCTTGCAATTATTAAGAAATCCTTCAAGAATGGAGAAGTGACAGAAGTGACAATTCTACTGTTTTCCATGTCACCAGTTGCACCAGCTGGAAGTGCACATGCAAGCTGAACTTATTTACGGTGATTGCTTTGACCTGACTTTGGGAAGCATGGAGTGCGTCTGCCAGCACTTGTTTGTGGAAAAAACCAACTCCTCTGGCTTTCACCGGGGAATCAGCTCCTCCATGAGTTACAGTGCTAGGGATGAAACAACTGCTTGTTCCTTGGCTCTTCTTCAGTCTTTCTTCAGCTGGCCCATCTGGGGAGGCTTCCTCCTACGCTCTAAAGTGTCTGCTCCCTGGGAAGGAGCCACGTGTGTGCAGCTGCCCCTGGCATGGCTGCCTGGCTGCCCCACTCGCTGCCTTGCTCCACACTGTCGTCTCCCGTGGCTTTGGCAGTAAAAAAAAGTTTACTTCAGATTAAGGGTATTTTTGTGCAGCACCTTTTTTTTTTTGTTTTGTTTTGTTTTTGTTTGACAGCCATGACAGCCTCTCCTCATTATTATGGAAAATATAGGGTTGGTGGTAATTACTATCTGAGTATGAATGGGAGCAGAAGTGGGCATAGACTGCACTGGCCTTTCTTTGACAAGGTATAACTTTCTTCTGAATTTCCGTGTTAATTAATGCTTATTTAAAAACCACTTTAATTGGCAGTAAACACCTCAACTTTTTGTACTCATTAAAATGCACCCATTGATGTGTGATGGATTTTTTAAAGCTTAATTAACTTTCTTCCTGTATATATAACCTATAATAATGACAAATACTGGAAACTGCCTCCCTTTCCTCTCTCCCTTATG
>VZTD01003019.1:1812931-2011210 GCA_013397725.1 Rhagologus leucostigma
CCCCCCCCCGATATTTCTATCACTTGAGGAAAGGCTATAAAAATGTATCCCGACTTGGCCAGGATGGGGGAGCTCCCTGGGCACAATAATTCAGCCCCTCTCAGAGACCCCACCGAGGCTGAGACTGGCCAGGAGCCACAGGCAGCTTCCCTGCATGCCCATGCCCTGTCCTGTGCCTGCTCTTGCAGCCCGAGATGCCCACCCTGCCCTCACTCTTCTTCCTTGTGGGCAGAAATTGGATCCTTCTCCCATCTTCACTGTGGGTTGTTCATCACCTTTTTTTTTTTAAATAAAATTACTGTGGAAACTTTTTGTCAGGTAAGCTTACAGGCCTTTTCTTCCCTGAAAAAAACCAAAATCTTTCAGTGAAAATTGATTTTTCTAGTTCTTTTGTTCTTGTTTTTTTTTTTTTTTAATAGATTGAGACAGGTTTATCTACATCCAGATGTGTGAATGCCAAGTTCAAAGAACCAAGGAACCTCTAGTAGTGCTTTCCTCTTCCTCCAATTTTCAGCCTGTATCTAAGCCACTGAGCAGGTTTTAGTGCAAAACTTTCTAGTGCAATGAAGAGAACAGTTATTTCAACTTCTAATTTTTAAGTGTCTCAGCATTTCGGACAATGAAATTAGACTCCTGAATTGCTTTTGGACATGAGATGTGGTATTTTTTGCAACTGTGATCCTTTGTACACAAGAGAAATTACCAACAAGCAGAGCACATTACAGTAATCCATGAAAATATGCAAATTGCTTGGTTCAGCTATTACACACAGATCATTTCCCAGTCTTTCTTTGCAATTTATGGAATATTCTTGTTTAAGGTAGGTAAATCAGAAGTTTTAAAATGGGCAGTCTGGTTTGTGAAGGCACTTCTAGTGAGTCCATTTTAAATGCATGAATAATGATTTAATTTCCACAAGTGCTTAATTTCCAAAACCTCCTAATATTGATGCCTTGATGGGGCTACCTGAAAACAGAGGCTAGACAAAATTAAGAGAATAAAAGTGGGTATATTTATTGAAGGGCCTTCAAGGTACACTTTGGGAAGACAGAGCCCTAGGGCTACACCCAAAATGGACAACCAGGTCATGGGTTTTCATACTTTTATAAGTTTGGTCCATTTGCATATTGGGGGTTAATTCTCCAATTACAGCGTCAGGTAATGAAGTCATTACCCCAGGTTTGTTCCCCCCCTCTTAAGCCACTTCGTTTACATATTTTGGGGCCTGAGACAGTAAGGTGTCCTTGAGGTTCAGGCCTAGAGAGGATTTGTTTTGTCTGACCAGAATGGGAGAACACTAGCTAACAGGCTATATGGAGTCTTAGAGTTACACACTAAACCATTACAGGATATGAAAAATATAAAAGCTAAAATCCTAAGGCACCAATATCTTCATCCAAATGTAAACCTGTTTAAAATACTTTGTGAAATGCTCTTCGTTCTCCTTTGCTCTGTGTGCTTTCTCTAACCCAGTTGATAACTGTGCTGTTGCCCAGTTCCTTTCTCTTTACCTGTCTCAAAGAGTGATTAGGGTGACTGTCAAAATTCCCCACTGTAATAATAAATACAACAAGATATTCCCTCCTGCTTCGTAACTGTTGTGTGGCCAAGCTAACACTAATATTTACTGGCAATTACATCTTGTCTGCTTCACAGGAATCTTCCACTCTGTGGTGACCAACACAAATCTTTATAGACACAGCTTATCATTCACCTAAATTAAGTGCACACTTAAATCCATGGAGCTTGCTGAGTTTCTCCTGCTGGGTAGTTTTCCTGTACAGCTTGAGAATAGGATAAACAAGATTTGCATTGACTGAGAACTGGATTTCTCTCACCTGCTCAAGGTAACTTAATTAGGGTGACAAGATTTAATTATTATTTTAAAATATACGTTCATCTGGAAAAATGTGGATGGCATGCAGTATTGTGAACATTAATGCTAACTTTCTTCCTGGGCTGATTTCAAGGCTATCATTAAAAATAAATGCTGCTGCCTGTTAATTTGACCATGTCAATAAATAAAAATGTCCATAACATGTGTATGAGGCTAATTAGGATTTTATGGCTGTGTTGTTCTGGTTGATAGCTGTGCTGTTGGCTTGCTGGGTCTTTATGTTTCGGTGATGTACACCTCATTGATGCATAACATGTAACACCTGTTGATGCAGTAAATGTTTAGTCCTGGCAATTGGCCCTCACATCATTTCTGGTACTAGAGCTCTGTGTAGCAGTCTCAGGTCTCATAATTAGGCTTCCTCGGTTTAGAAGAGCTTTTCCTAAAGGAAAACCTTAAAGCGTCTGTAATCCTGGTGAAGCTGCCTGAAGTTTGTGAAAAAGGACAGTATTATTCTCTGTCACAGAGGGACAAGTTTATAACTGTGGGCTGGTTTGCTCCTTGCCTGTGGGGCAGGGCCGCTCCTGTAACAGGATACTGGAGGCTCCAGGCACAGCTGCTCTTTTTCCCCCTGCATGTCCCGACAAGCACACAGAATTAGCGATGCTGCAGCTTCCTCAGCTTTAGGTGCTGTATAGAAACATAGGCATTCTGAAATAAAATCAGCACTGACTGTCTTGAGTGCCTGCTCTTCACTGTTTTTCAGCATCAGGCCTGCCTGAGAATTGCATGTCTATAATAAAGAACCATGACATAACTTTCTTGTAGGTAGAGTTCCCTGCAAAGTCCAATTAATTTCAGACTCCGCTTTGAAATGTAAAAGATTATAGCTGTCTTACCTTTGTTTACTTGAACAGCTTTAACTAGATCTGCTTGAACCGTTGTTAAAATTTATTGGGTTTTAAATATTTATTTATTGTTTTAAAAATCCCATTAATGTCTTGGTTTTAAGGGGATTCTGTGACTGTGGATTGCACAAGCCCATTTGACGCTGTGCTTAACTAGAAATGCTGTCTTTTGCCTGGAGTGCTGGCTCCCAGACTCAGCTCCACAGCAATTCGTGTGTGGTAGGACAGTCACCCTGTGCTAATGAAGAGGGCAGAAGCACCTCCCAGCACAGCTGAGTAAGGACAACAAGGGTTTCAGAGCAGTTGAAGCCAAACACCTTGGAGTTTTGGCTTCGTGGAAGTTCTGCATGAGTGAACAGGTTCCTTTGCTTCCTACATAGGAACATTAGAAATATATTCTATTAATTCTGTTATTATAGATTTCAAAACTATTAATCATAGCTTTAAAATAACTGGTAATTAACAGGACAACAGTGTTACTCATCAGAAAGAAAAAAGCAGGTGAGCAACACAGCTTGGTATCAAATTCAATAAACGAGCACACTAAATAATTCCGGCAGTTTATTATCCCAGCCTCAATCTTGTCATTCTGCAACATTTTGAAACTTCATTTTTCCGAAAGAAGCATTGTTGCTAAATGAAAATAAAGCTGCTGCAGAAGGCTCTATCACTATATTCAGCACAGGAAAAACATGGAACTGTTGGAGGAGGTCCAGAGGAGGGTCATGAAAGTGTTCATGGGGCTGGAGCACCTCTGCTGTGCAGACAGGCTGAAAGAGTTGGGGTTCAGCCTGGGGAAGAGAAGGCTCTGGGGAGACCTTAAAGCACCTTCCGGTACCTAAAGGGGCTACAAGAGAACTGGGGACAAACTTTCTAAAAAGACAGGTAGTGATAGGTCAAGGGGTAGTGGCTTTAAACCTAAAAGAGAGTCAGATTAGATAGAAGGACGACTTTTTTACAACGAGAGTGGTGAAACACAGGAACGGGTTGCCTGGAAAGGTGGTGGGTGTCCCATCCCTGGAAACATTCAAGATCAGATTGGAGGTGGCTCTGAGTAACCTGGCCTGGCTGAAGATGTCCCTGCTTATCGCAGGGCTGTTGGATTAGATGACCTTCAAAAGTCCCTTGTGACCCAAAGCATTCTACGATTCTGTGGTATTTCTATTGGACACAAGGGCAGAGATGTGTGAGAAGGCAATGACTAAAGCAGACAAGTGGGAGAAAGACCTGAATAATTGATTTCAGTGACAGGTAGGTGTATTCAGATTTTTCTTCTTTGCTTTTTGGCAGAAGTTGTCTCATAAAGGAAAGACAATGTCTTGCCTTGACTGCAAAACAGCTTGAAGGAAAGAAATGGGGATCTAGTTTCGAGAGCAGCTCCTGAAATGGTGGAAAGTGTACACCTGGGCAAAGTTATCCCCGAGCTGTGCTTGCTGTGGATCACCCAGCACCTGCCATAGGAACATGCCGCTGGCCATGGGGGCAGTTTCTTGGTAAGGCTCTCCTCCTGCCAGAGCCACCTCTCTTCTTAACATGGGGTGTCTTCTCACCTGCATATTTATCTGCGCAGGTTACACAGAGTCAGTTTGTACTTGCCTGTGATTTACTTATTACCAGGAGGTTAATGACTCAAATTCAGAGATAGCTGTGTTGGTTGCCGTGATGGTACCACAATCCCAATTGACACCTGATATGCCAGCAACCAACCCAAACCAAGTACCTGGGTTTATGATTCAAAATATAAACCCTATAACCTCCAGCTTGCAAACTGACTTGGTGAGAAGAACTGCTGGATTGAATGGGTCAGGATTGTTTAGGAACACCTTTTGGCAAACTTGAGGCCACCAATGTCATTACTTTTTCACATATTTGCCAAAGAAAATTGGTGAAAGTTTTGATTTGTGAAAAGTGGAAGATAGTGTTTTCCAGATTATTTAAATAATCTGCTTAAAAAAACTCCCAGGCTAGGAAGAAAAAAGCAGAAAACTAGAGCAGTGAAAGTTAAAAGCAAAACAACTTGGATTTTTTACCAAGAAATTGGTAAAAATTTGTAAATAAATTTTCACTTTATAGAAATAAAAAATTTCTTTAAAAAATATGTTGTTTAACAGGCCGTTTTGATTTGATTATTGTTTTTATCTTTCAATGGCAAATTATTTACTGTTTACTTTTCTCCTCATTGTGTGGCCCCAGGCCTTACTAAATGTGTTCTATTCAAACCCTGCTCTGAAGACAGAAATATTAATTTCCACATGGGCTTTTCTATAGAACTAATCACTATGGTAACTGAATGTTTCATAAACATTAATGAACTTATTTTCACTGCACTGCAGTGAGGCATTGGGTGTAGTATTATCCCCATTTCATGATGAAGAACTGAGGCAGAAAGAGATTAAGTACAAAAGTATTCACTAATTTTAAGTTCCCCATCTGAGATGCATGGTCTGATTTTTCAGAGGACTTAGTTTGTTATCTGTTCAAAGCACAGCTCCCATTGCCTTCGGTTGCAGCTGTGAGTTCAAATTTCTTTGTGCTTTCTGTACTCGGATAGAGACTGCTTTAATCTTGATCATACATGGCCTTTTTAATTTCTTTTCCTCAACATAATCAGAAGGAATTGAAACTTACTAGGTCCTGGCCACATATTTTTTCTACATCTTAACTGAAATTCCAATGATTTGCATAGTTTTATCCGAACACCAATTCATAGCTTTAGTGTTACTACTAAAATAATTTATAAGATAGTAACTTGACTTCTCAAAGATTAGAAAAGCATCTGCTCTGATAGAGTTCAATTTTTGTTTCCATGAAAGAGAGCAAAACTCCCGGGAGCCCCTTTTTTGAGGATAACCTGGGGGCTACTGATGTAGCTAAACAGTTAAACTGGAATAATGGATTTTTATGCAGAGTCACTAATTTAAAAAAATTAATCCTACCCTCCCTAAAAGCCAAGATATCAAACAAACTAAATGTATTGTTTATATTTAATACGGGATTTTTCCAGCATGTGAATCAAGTATCTTGCTTCGAACACACCTGGACTTTGCTGGAGTTTAGATTTGCTGTGATTGACCCACAGACGTATCCCAGCATAGGAAGGAATCTATTAAAATTGTTTTCTCTTTCCTGTCTTCTGTCTTTAGGCAGGAGGGCTTTATGGTGTCTTAGGATATCTTGAAGAGCCAGTCCTTAATTTGCATCAGAGTATGACATAGGATTTACGGGTCTCCTCATAATTTTGCAGGCTCCTCTTCCATTCTTTTCTTTTGACCTACAAGTTACAAAAGTTTATAAATGCAAAGTTTACTTCCAGGTCTTTCCCAAGATATTTAATCCTGGAGCAAATTTTCGTAGATGTTTTTCTGAAGCAGTGATTCAGAAAGCAAGCACTGACCCCATCTTAACCACATAGGTGCAAACAGGCTGCTGCAATATTGTGTTGTTGAATTTTCCTTCCAGTGCCGAATGAAAGAGAGCTTGCCCTTTTCCTCAAATCTCCCCCCAATCGAGAGATGAGTGAGCTGGTAGCTACAATATCCAACGGCTTCACCAAGTTGAGAATGTGATGTCTGTGTAATAACGCTCAATTTTGTACACTTCAAATCCATTAGTAGCAATTACCTTACCTGAGGTGTTTTGAGTTAGTTTTAGTACAGCATTCTTGCAGTTGGTAGATAATGAACATAATAATGTATACAGCATTTTCAAGTCTCTGTTTTTAGCTACAATAATGCCATTAGGATTCTATTTAGCAAATGTGTGCTTCACACTAAAAGTTAAGACTTTTTTGTTCATGTTTTCCTTGCCATGAATTCGATTGCATCTCATGTCCTATTCTGTGCAGTGCTGGCTTGCCTAAAAGAGGAGGAAAGTGTTTTATCCACTGCACCTGTGCAAAGGCAGCGAGGCCTGGCATGTTGAGAGCAAAACAAGGATGAAGCAGGGCAGGGCATTGCCTGAGACCTGGTGCATCCTTTCGAGCACCCCTGAGCAAGCTGTGTGCCTGCACTCTGCTGTGTCCTGTTTGCCCGAGGGGTGAGGATGCTGGCACCCTCACAGCACAGCACAGCAGCCATCCTGCTCACCCCAGGAGGGGCCATAACACTGCTGAAGCTGCTGGTGGACTCCATGGTGGTAAAGATGCAGGTGGGCTGCATGGTGCTGAGAGAGGCAGGTGTTGCAGCACATTTCACTAAGGGGTGCCAGCTCAGACATCTGTGTTGGGGGTCCTTGGACACTGCAGATGTGCTGTGGCTCTCCTTCCCCTCTGAGCTTTTTTCTCCTCTCCAGAAAAAGATTGTGTAGTCCACATGGGGAGTTACAGCTTGGATCTGGGTGATAATAAGGAGTGGATGGTAAAGCAAGGGTGGCTGTAGTGAATGTCATCCCATGCCTGCTTGCTTCCACAAGTCAGTGATGTCAGACAGCTCTGGTGTGGGTGGGATAACCCTGACCTTGTTCTGGGCTGAGGACCACCCCAGTACTTTACCCTTACAGGATCCCTCTTCATCCCTTGTTCTCGTAGCGAGGTAACTGTGAAAGCTTTGGATTGGGAGAACCAGTACTCCACCAGGTTTTCCTTTTCTTTGCCCACTGAAGGGAAAAATAAGAAATCTGTTTCGGGCTATCATCTGAACCAAGTGATACTGCTAAGCTAACACACAGAGTTTTCTAAGAAATAAGATTTCTTTGATTGTATCTTTCCAAAGAATTCCCTACTAAAGAATGAGAAAGGGATGAGGAGATATAATTGATGCAACCTTTGTAGATGTCACTGCTGAGGTCTCTGGCATAGATATTATCAGCACCTTAAAAATAGTTTCAAAATGTTACAGTGCTCCTTTCATGTTAGATTGACCAAACTCAAGAAGCAAGGAGTATTTGGGTAGCCACACAAAATGTTTTGGGAAAGTAACTTGTATTTGTTGTTGATACGTTTAGAAACAGAGTAAGAGCTGAGAGAGCCTCTCTGTCTTAAACTGGAACATGTGAACCTGTCTTTGTCAGACACACACCTTCTGTCCAGTTCTTTTGCTCTTACTTAGATGATCTTTAGAAAAAGCAAACTGATTCTTCTGGCACTGAATTGATCTTTCTCACCTTTTAGTTCCTCTGGCACACTGACCACGCGCTCATCCCATGCCAACTCCTGCCCTGTGAGCACATGTTCACTACACGGGTATCCAGTACTTGATGGAGAGTGGTGGAGAGCTGTCCTAGTAATGCTCGGCAGGGAAAACTAAGCTGAATTTTAGCACCCCAGGCACAAGGACAAAATGATGGAAAAGCACTCGTCTGCATGAAGATAACAACGTGCTGCTGGCTGTGGGGTAGGCGGGTTGAAGGGGAGCAGAGCCTGTGCCCCCTCCTCTGTTGCTGCCTCCTCTCCTTGCCTGCACCACCTCCTGGCCCCTTCAGCTACGAGAGTGCCTGTCACCTCCATCGGTCTGCTGCCCCGGATGTCTGCTTGCCTGACAGCACAGCCCAAAAGCTGACCCCATCCGCAGCCTGCGCACTGAAGGGGAGCTGGGGGAGGCAGATATCACCTCTCATTCACAACGTGCCCAGGCTGCTCCGGGGGCAGCACAGCAAAACGCTGGCCCTGAACTTCTTGCATTGCCATCACCTACCCTGAAATTAGTAACAGCACGTCCAAGGTTAGTGGCAAATTCAGATACCCAAGCTACACAGGGGGAGGGTGAATAAAGGACAGTGGTTGTGTACAGTATAAGCGGTTGCCTTAGACAATGTGTGACCTCTGAATTAAAAGACCAGGATTAGCAAAGAGCTTTTTTGCATTATTGGGCCCATTTACAAAAAGCTTTAGCCCTAATTGTATGGTACCACAGAGCTTTAACTTGAGCATATATTGGTTTTGTAACCTGATCCCCACATAAATCATAGTTGGTGAGAGCAGAACAATTAGTGCCTTAATCTACTGGAACTACACAGTATCTTTAAATCTGAATTTTCCTGATCATTATGAGTATTACAAGAGTCAATTAATTTATATTTCACACAAAATGTAATTAAATCCCACGATAACCTGACTGTGAAACGAAGAGGGGGGGAGTGAGGAGCAGGGTGGGAAAAGCCTTTCCTTATGGAGCTGCCGTGAGATACCGTGGCATGCTATCGACAGAGGCAAACTGCTTCCTCTTCAGTGCAGAGGTTTTGGGGTGAGGGGGTGTTGTTTCCCAATTTCATACTGAGCGGCCGTGTGGTCACAAGAAGTGTTTGCTGCCACGTACTTCCAGCCCAGCCTGCAAGAAAAGTGATCCATGGTTGCTAACCCATTTAAGTGCTCAGGAAAGGGGAAGGCCTTGATGTTCCAAAGAGCCCGATGCCTGTAGTTGGTCACCTAAGGGAATCCACTTATGACTCTATTACCCAGTAAATTAGCAGAGTGGTTCAGTCAGGTATATTTATCATGAAGAGAACTGAAGATAATTAATACACTGCATTGAATGCAAATTGCACCCACAGCACTTATCTCATTTTCAATTAGCACAAATGTTACAGCACTGCAGGCTTGTTATGGTTTTACCATGGGCTGGGTAATTAATTTCTGTGAGCTACATATCAGACACCTGATAATGCCGTTTATTAATAAATGTCACCCCAGGTATCTGTTAGGAGAGGTAAATAAATTAAATGTTCAGTTGTCTGCCCTGTGCAAATCTATTCTTACACCTCATTGCATCTTTTCACTTGTTTGTTTATCAAGGAGAATGACTGCTGAGATTACAATGGCAAACAAAGGAATATGAGGAACAATAATCCGCACCCCAAAGCGATGTTTCTCTCACCACTGCTGATGGCAAGAGCCATGTCACTGTGTCTCCCTCCTGCCAGAGGACACAGCTGTGGGTCATTGAGGTGACCTCTTTTCAGGGCTGCCCAGGACCCATGAGAGCAGATAAGCTGAAGTGCCCCCTAAATCCTCACTTTCAAGGAATTTGCTAACCACTTATTGGTGTGTATTTCTGTCTGTAACTCTGTCCCTCAGAACATTTAACTGCCCCTCTAGCCAACACCCACACAGCTCCCTATGGGAATTGTGCTCATCAGCTCCTGAGGAGATTCAGGTTTGTGTTTTTCCCTTTCCTTCCAAAACTTCAGAAAAGGCGGGTGGGATTGGGTTAACCTGCTGACTTGCCCCCACCCCAGCAGGGCCATGGCCCCTGGTGAAGGTGAGGGCCCTCCAGCTGCCTCAGGGCTGGGGGTGGTAGGGCACGGACTATGCCAGGGATTTTTGGAGATCTCTCCCCAGGAAAAAAAAATATTGTAGGGAGAATGAAACAACTGTGTGCCCTCTGATCTGTTCCAGGTTTTGGGAAAAGAGGGAAGCAGGAGGTGGCAGGATTCTGAGAGCACAATGGCGAGTAAAACTGGGTAAGGCCCTTAAGCAGGGATATGGGAAGGTCAGGAAGTGCCATCTCCCCAGACCCTGAGCTTTCTTCTGCTGAGTGGGTGGATCACATCTGGCAAACTTCCTGGCCAACTCCTGTTTTCCAAAGTTTCAACACAGGTCTTGTCACCTTTGAGAGGAAAGGTCTTTTGGTCCTCTTTTTTCCCCCTC
Source organism: Rhagologus leucostigma (assembly GCA_013397725.1). NCBI lineage: Eukaryota > Metazoa > Chordata > Aves > Passeriformes > Rhagologus > Rhagologus leucostigma. The sequence continues at coordinate 1,823,259 of VZTD01003019.1, forward strand.
TCATTTGATTTTGAAATTTCAGCAAGCCACACTAACAAAAGTAGTTGAAAATGCTCCAGCTGACATGAACTTTGGTGATCCTTCTCTCCAAGGAAGACCACAAGCAGGTAGCTGCAGTCACTTTAAGTAAGCTTTGCATAATCTGTCTTAGATCATGTTAGCCTGGTTAAATTAATACAACCTCCACTGTGTGAGTGCGATTTAGTTGATAGAAAGTTGCTTTATGGTAGTGCTTTCTTACTTACAACACAAGTAGATTTGTACTGTATAACTGTTCTGGTGTACATTAGGAGATGTACTAGTTTGAATACACTGGCAAAATAAATATGTCTAACTGACCATTATATTGGTAGAAATATAATGAGTGTGGAACTAGTGTCAATCTTTCTTGAAGGTAAAGAGTATTTACAGCAAAAAAAAAGTAGGTGCAATACGACACTCAGTTTCCCAGATATGAACGTATTTAGGAAGAACCACATTATGAGTGACTTGTAAGTTAGCTGTGGGGAAGAAGCCTGTGGGGGAGAACAAGAGACTGCTGCCACAATAATTTAACCAGTGTGAATTTCAGAGAAAAGTGTTTTTAAGCAAAGTGCTTTCATCCCTTATGCAGGTCTTCATTATATTTACAAGTTTTTGTACTGTAAATAATTTCCATGTGCTTCTTGGTAGCGTGACTGCCATCTTGCCATCATCTGACGTGATTTTTTCAGATTTCAGGACTCAGAGATAGCTCAGTATTTGAAGATGGGATTTAAAATAATGCTTTAAAAATACTGCAGCACTTGAAAAATCAATTTTAAAAAGCCTAATTTGGATTAAAGTTCATACTTCAGAGAAGAGCACATGATTTTAAAGGCCAAATGACCTGCCAACATCCTTTAAAACCATGTTTAATATGCTGAGAAGAATGTATAAACTCTTAGTTTAAACAATTATAATATCCATCCTAAGGAGCTGGCAAGGTATAGAATTAATGCAAACTCCTTATTTGAACTGGAACAATATTTACAATGAAAACAGAAATGGTGAATGCTCTGTGAGACAGACATGCTTTCTTTCCAGTCTGATCTAGGCTAACTCCCAGGCATGATAGGTCTGACATGGACTCCTGACCTGACTGTGTGCCCTGCACACTTGTTCCTTCTGCGTGGCTGCCTTTGCTTGTGAGGGATAGCACAGCTGGTGCCAGGGTCATGCCGAGCCAGCTGTACCATGCCCACCAAGCTTTGGCTTGGCTGGTGGGACTGGTGCTACCTGCAAAGAGAGAGTCTCTCATGGGGAACGGGTGTTGTGGAAAAAGATTTTGTGGTGGAATCACGCAGCACAACAAGGAGACTTTTACAGGGAGAGAGGCCTAGGAAAGGGTTGTTGGTGGCTGAGGTCAGCAGTACTGGTGGGAAATGAGCTCATATGGTCATGCCCATAACAGCCAGTCCCCTGCACCATACAGTGAGCCTTGTACCTGTTCATCAGTTGCTCATTAATTCCCTCTCCCACCTTCCTGCCAAGGGAGAAATGGATGTAATGGAGCATCTTGTTTCTGTGTTTCTGATGTTATTATTTATGCAAGTCAAATATGCTGTATGATGGAGGGGAAGTTTGGTGAAGATTTGCATTCTCTGAAGGTGTTCAATCTACAAGCTGAGGCTCTGGACAGATGCGTGTGATTCTTTCTGCAGAGACTTCATAGGGCTGGTGGAGTGAATCTGTCAAATGTTTCCTTTGTTGCAGCTTCATACGGTGTTGGATGTGATGAGGATGATAAGAACAAAGACCATGAACTCAATTAGGAATTCCACAGGAAGCTGGTGCCAGGCCTGATGCCAGGTTTGATATGCCTTTGTCACTGAAGAGATGCATTGCAGCAGTAAATGAAGTTTTCTAAGCGTGAATGCTGCATGTTTGCGTATTTCAAATGACTATAGTCCAGCTGAGAAGCGACATAGCCGTGAATAACAGAGACAAGGTCATCACCTGCCAGGGTGGCACAGAGCCTCCTAACCAATTGAAAAGAAGTGTTTCTTGCAGAGGTTGCCATGGGAAAACTTAGCATCAGTAGCAAATCCAAGAGCACACCTACATTATGAAACCAACACACCACTTGTGGAAATACACCATCCAGCCAGGCATAGTGCACTCAAGTGACAAGCTCTTAGAGATGCTTTCCTGTGTCCCATCAGTCTTACCTCTGTTTTGCTCGGATTTAACCAGCTGCTTTTCTTTCACTTCCATGTTGCTGGTAGCAGTGTGTATACATACAGAGAAATTTAGGTATAGATGTATTTCACCTGCCCATTTTGGTCAATTCAGTCCATGCCGTATCACTCAGCAGCTTCGTGTAGAAACCATGGAGAATACAGATCAGGAGTCCACAGCAGGGAGGAGTGTAGTGCGGGAGATAACATTTCTTCACAAGTCAGGAGGTGTGTACCAGCAGGAATGATCCAAAATAATTTTAGTACATTACCCTGGACTTCTGCCACCCGTCAGGCAAGACAGCAATATCTCATGGTTAATGCTGAAGTCAAGGAGGATGAGGATGGATGCCTGCCCTCTCTCCACTGACAGTAGGGCGTCATCCATCAATGCCACTTGAACAGCTCCAGTTCTTTATCCTGGCTTGAATCCAGACCGTGACAGATCTAAAAGATTCACCTTTAGCAGGTTTAGTTCAAGCTGCTCTTTGGCTAGAAGCCATAGGAACTTTCCTGGTAATTGGGAACTCTCTTGGATATTGGTTAGGAAGAACTCATGTCCACAGGGTAGATTTCCTCAAGGCTAGGTGGCAGTCAATTCCCAGCATGTTGGTAATTCCCCAGTTGGTGTTCCCCATCTTCCCGCTTTCAAGACTTTGACCTTCTGGGTTGGGCTCTGGAACAATCTTGGGCAGATGGCAGCATGGGGAAGCCAGACAACATTGCTGGGTTAAATCCAGGACAAGAATGAGTTCTGAGGTGCAGTTACTGCAGCCAAAAGCCCTGTCCTGTCAACACACTGGTAAACTTTTGTTCCTCTGATCAAAGGGGTGAGAGCACTTTCTAGGACTTTAAAATGAAGGTAACTTTGGCCATATGTAAAAGAATGCCCACTTATCCACTGCACTTTGCACCAGCTTGCAGCACACTGAGCTGTTCCGGCTCTGCTTGGTTGCTGTGGCAGCTGGGAGAGCCCAGAGCTGTCGTGCCTCTGTGCAGATCAGTGTGCTCTGAAGCGCCTCAGGAAGAGAATCACAGAAAAGAGAAAGTCTATTTGCTGTGTCATTTGAGCTCCCTGTGATTATTTGTGTCTGTGTGTAAGATTTCCTTTGGCTCCTTGGTTCCTTCTGCCTGTCGGTACTGTAATGGAGGTCCATGGGGGTGGTAACTATGTACCATCAGGTTGGGACCAAATGCACTTGGCATTGAACAAAAATAAACACGAATAGCCTGAATATGCAACAACTTTTTCCTTCCTACCTTATGGATCAATGTCAAAACCTTTAAGTCTTTAAGTCTGAGCAGTTTTTCTGAAGCTACGTGTTAATTACGTGTTTATATTCTTACAAATGCGGATTTACATTTACCTGTGTTTCAAGATGATTAGTGGGTACCAAGCAACTGATTACACTTGCAGCCAATTCTGTGCCATTAACAGTGAAAAACGGCAGGCACTGTTGTTTCAAATCTCATTTGGTTTGGCAAGGGTATGATGGTAAAAAATAACAGCTAAATCAATTGCTTGAATATACAGGGTTTTTTCACCTTCAGGCATCTTTATCAGCACAGCTTTGATTAATATCTGTACACTGACTGGCATTTTTCTATTGCCATTAGAGAAAATGTGATAGGTTGTTCACTATTTTTTCTCCTAGAGGTGAATTTTTGAAAATTTTAAAAAAAAATTACCTAAGGTTTATGTTTAGAGGAAGTCAGTCAATGTTGATGATCCTCATATTTGACCCAGAATCTGAAGAATGATTTGAAAAGATCTGTGAACTATTTAGTTTTCCAAATTACAATACTATGTTTATTTTTATTTAACAAACAAAAATTCCAACAAAGTATTGTTTGCCCCATTACAAACAGGTCAGAGCGCACAATAAGCACACATGTAATGAAGGTAAACTAATATTAGCTGGCACAGGAGAGGGTCAAATATTTAATCTGAAACTGAGTTCCTGGTTAAAACATGCAGTTTTCTGTCAAACAAAGAGAGTAATGAATTTTTGCTGCTTGTAGGGAATTGTTTCAATTTGGGGAAAAAAGTAAAAAAAAAGCCCAAAAAACCTGTTTCATTTCAGCGTTTCTAAACATTCCGGCATGTTCTACAATGAAACACTTTGATTTCACAACTACAAGTGTTATTTAATTTTCAAAATTACTTCCAGTTTATTAAAAAAAGTCAAATGGAAGAGATGAAATGTAAATTAAACTATTTTTTTAGGAGTGAATTAATTTTTTTGCTGGAATGGTATAATTTGCCAATTTTTTTTTTTTGGCTAATGCTTTTTTTAACGGAGAAAAACTTCTGGAAACTTATTTTGGGTCAAAGCAGCTAATGATTACATATTATCTTTTGATTTGGCTTTGATTTGATTTGGCTGGTTATAACTCCTTGTACAAAGCTTGAAGGAAGAAATGTCAATTTCAAGTTTCTCACTTTCCAGAAACAGATAAAATATCCTGATTACTGGAATCAGGTAGGAGAGTCAATGGAACAGTGAGGACTTCACTTTCTCTGGGGTCAGGAACTTTGGAGTTTAAGCTTTCTACCATGAGAGTCAACGGAAAAATGTGTGTGCAGGACCTGTCCTGTTGTAACTAATCCTGGGAATCAGAAAGTTTGCAGACTGAGGTACTTCCCTGGGCTTGTTGCTAATGAATCTGTGGTATAAGAAAATTACCTTGACCCTGTAGTACGTGCACTTCTTTCCCATTGTCAACACTTTTAAGGTCCTTGCAATCGTGCCCAGAGCTGTAGATATCACACTTCACCACCTAAGGAGTTTTTTGGTAATCTTTGCTCTAACAAGGAAGCAAAGGTTGTGAGTGAAGAAAAGGGTGGGGGTGGGGAGGTTTTCAATCAGCAAGTGATCTGAGAATAAAGAAAGGTTACCTGTTTGTTTGTCAACAGGATGAAGTAAATAAGAGTTAAAAAAATCGGAGACACCAGTCAAAGGCAATCAAATATGTATTTAATTAAAGCAAACATAAAAATTAAAGTTACATGTTGAATCAATAAACAGCACTTTTTTCTACATGCATTTTGAACAAGACAGATCAGAATCTTGCATGATGAAGACATAATGTGTCATAATAATTAGGAACACAGACAAAAGAACAGCTAATCAACATGCAAATTTATGCAGTTCTGGCGATTCAGATGAGGCAGATTTCTACCTCTTTTTTTGCTTGATTCATCTTCATTGCTAATCATCTGAAGGCTGCCAAATGTTCACTGACACTAATGTATTATAGGTCAAGAGAGGCAGGTCTTCACCTATTACCCCCACAAACAATATGCTTTCCTTCCCTGTTTCCTCTTCAGGATTTTCAGCAATTACTGCCAGATGCAATCAGACTCCTTGAATAGGAGCAACTGGGGCTTGTTTGTGGCTTGGATTCATTAGAATCAGGAGGATGAAGAAAGGAATAAATTACTTAATTGCACAAAAAAGTTGCAGCCAAAGTGATGGTGAGAGAAGCTGATTGTGTAGTTGCGTATTAGACCACTCTTGGAATGGAGGATCTTAGAATAGCTGGTAGTTTGGCCTTCCTGATTCAGACAGATTTGGGTGTCCTCCAAAACAGATGGCTCCACACACCATCTATTCTTCTCTTTGTCAGGTTTTACCATTTATTTGATCTTGTTCATCTATGATGCTAGTTGTATTAGATGTAACACAAATATGCATTCAGATCATATCCATTTAGTCTTGCATCCCAACTTTTATTCTTTTAGCCTTGTTTGATGAGATGATCAAGTTGAACAAAGCCCTTGTTGTCCTGTTCCCGCACAACATCCATACATAAAACACCAAAACCCGTGACTAAAGCCTTGCACATACAAATAATCCTCCTGTGTCACAGGTTTTAAAGGTTTATTTCTCCCCGTTTTACCAAGCAGCCCCCAGCTCTGACAATTGATAACCAGACACAACAAATAGTTAATTTTTATTTGATCCCATAGAAGCAAACATTTGCATATGCCCAAGCAAAACTGCCCCCCTCCCATCCTTATGCTGAGACCCCTGTTCAGATATTCTCTTCAGGTTCCAGGCCATGTGTTATGCTTGTGGGTGGTCTTAAGATCTTAAAGAAAAGCTTTGCTCTGTGGAGTCATGCAGCACTGTATGTAATTAAGAGGCTTTCTTTCTTTTTTTTTTTTTCTCCCTAACCCCCTCTATGTTTCCTGATTTCATTGTTGTTGCGAACGATCAACACTTTGTGGAAGAGTTGCCTTTCAGGTAATGGTTAACATTAACATTGTAAAAATGAGATGTGTGGTTAGGGATTCACTTCCCGGTGTCCTGCTGAGCACGGTGCTGTGCCGCCAGTACTGCTCACTCGCAGGGGCTGCAGCGGGGTCACACGTCCTTCTGATGGCTGGGTCTGAAGTGCGTGCTGCTCCCTGTGTGTTTACAGGGCAGCCTTGGCAGCTGCTATAGGTCTTTCATCTGGGGGAGTTGGGGTATCCCTTGTTTGCCCAATTATTCTGGGGATCTGTGGTCAGAGAGGGGCAGGTCTTTATGTAATACGACATGGTCCTGGATTACAACGAACTTTCAGGGTCTGTAGTCATTTATCTTTTGGCCCAACATCTGCTGCAGCATGACAGATTCCCAGGAATGATACTTTACTCTGCAATCATGTTTAGGTCTTGATTTCAGAACACAGGATTTTTGGGTACCTTTGAAGCCAAAACTGGAGATTGTAAAAGTCTTTAACATTTTTTGAAGTAAAATGAAACACCCATGGGAATGGTAGTGCAGTCGCAATGCTGGAGGGAGAGCTCAAGCTCACAATTTCCAAGGAGACAAGCTGGAGACACACCTCCTGCCAAGGCTGGCATCTAACAACTGTTTGCATTGCCCCTGGCGGGCAGCTATTCCAAGGAATCTATCACCTGTAGTCATTTTAGAGGCCATGTGTTGATGCAGGTTCATGGAGATGGTGTGCCCTCCAGATGGCAACTTTTGGGACTGAAGCTGATGGAATTTTTAGGCCAGAAGCCCTGTTGCACAGCTGCCGGTGTCCATCTTGTCCTTCTTGTCCTCCCCTCAGCCCCTCCATAGTGCCCATGGCCCACTGTGGCTTTGGTCCCAAGGTTTCCCCACTCCTCCCCCAGTGCCAGAGGGGAAGGAGCATCATGCCCCCGGGGAGAAGTGGGGCCCAGTTGATGGCTCCCCTTGCCCTGGGCAGGACAAATCCTGTACCAGGATCATTTGCCCTTCCTGTCAGCAAAGACAGAGGGCTAGTTATGCTGGAAAAGCAAAAGTAATGCCCTGCTCCATACACTGCTTTCATTCCCATGAGCTAGTGTGGTTTTTATTTGGGGCGTTTCATAGGGCACCAGTGAACGCATTTTATTGCAAGTCTTGGAGGCTTAATTTTACTGCTGTGTCACTAGGGGGAGATTTTTGAAGGTACAAATGCATTTAAGTGCTTACTCTCTTTTGAAAGTCAACAGGAGTTACACATCCAAATGGCCTTTGTGTGTGAGGGAAATATTCACTGTGAAATGGGTAGAGCCCACATATCTGTTGCAAGTGATAAAGCAAGCCAGTGGGTGAGGCTACACTGAACTGGGTTTTTGTTGGGGTTTTTTTGGCTTTTTTTGTTTTTTAAATTGCCTGCACATCCTTCATCTCTCACAGGCTGGGAATTGGTTTGTTACAAAGCATCGAGATACCTCATCTCCTCAGTCAAAATCCTCCTAGATAGTTTTGTGATAAGAAGACTGAGAAAATCCACACAAGGAACTTGTCTTTGTACAGATGATACCCGTCTGCTTTTCTGTCTAAAGTTATAGAGATTCAAGAGCTGATGATGTCTTACAAAGGCTCCCTCTATCTGAGGGTCCCCTCAGAAAGGCGGGGGGAGATCTGCTTTGACAGGCTTTAAAGTCTGTGTAATCTCTTACAGAATGGCCTTTGCTTTCACAGCTCCTCATGTTGCACCATGTCCTGATTTCTACACTTGTATTTGTCAATGAAACATTGCCTGAGCTTGGGTGAACAGTGCTCAGTCTGAGTGAGGGCTGCTCGCTTTGGGTATTTACCACTTTTTATTCTGTTGTGAAACTATCCCAATGCACAGAATATTATCGCTAGCATCTGAGTGAGTGACTAAACAGTTCTGAATGGAAACATGAGGGAAGATGAAGGATGCAAACGAATATTCTTGTGTGGCTGGAAGGACAGAAGCACTGGCAAAGCTTTGGGCAAATAAAACGCTATTTGTGCCAACATTGGTGAGAAAGGTATGGACACAGCTGGAAGCAAAAGGCCTCTGCGATGTGCGTGTTGTAAATGGTGCTTTAACTAGGTTTGAACACCTATGCTGGGCACCTCTGGCCATTTGTATTTGCAGTTAGCAGTATTCTTTAAATGCTGCTGTTTCCTATCAGAGTAAGGCTTAGAAAATGGACATTTCTGTGTGGAATGAGCATGTCCATGGGCAGACCACCATCCTTCGTACGTGTGCAAAATGGAGGTTAAAAAGGTTGCTGTCCTGTTGTGTCAGGAGTGGCAGACGTCACCTGGCTGGTCTCTGAAGGCTCTTGAGGAACTTCTGCCGATCGGTGAACTCATTCGTTCTGACAGTCTATTACCTCCTTTGTTTTGACATATTTTCACTCTCCTCTTAATGTTTCCTGTTTTCATGAATCTTCCCCTTCTGCCGCATTTTCCTGTGTGTGTTTTTTTTCTCCCAGATGTTGTATGGCTGGCTATTTCAGTAACTCTTTGCGTACTACAGAACTGAAAAAAAAAAGGCAAGTGGAAAAACCCCACATTGGAATGATAGCGTATTTTCCATGCGCGTGTCACACGCTGGCTGAAACATGTTCAACTGATACGTTAAACATCTATCTAAAATACTGCTATACAAAGGGCTTAATTATTGTATCCATTCAGGGTATGAGTTGGCATCTGCTATTTCGAAAAGCAAGAGGCTTTTTTAAAACAGCAACGATTTGCTAGCAATGATGGATTTAATATCTGTTCAGTGCTTGAACCTGTTTAAGCACAGGTTCGTTTGATATAGGTAGTTTAGGACTATGGACTTCTATGGAAAAACATGATGTACTTATTAAATGGCCAAAATACACAGGCGTAGGGCAGGATATTTGAAGATGCACACAGCAGCTCTTATTCTAACTTCGGAAAGTCGGGTTATCTATTACGGTGACTAACTATGTATTTCTACACTTGAAAATATCAGCCTGCCTTGTAAAGCTCAGCCATGCCAACTCTTTGCTTACCACAGTAATTATATCTATATCCAAGCAGACTTATCAGGGTCAGGTTCTTTTCTTGTATGGCATAGTATATATGTGGTATATCCTTGTGCTAGTATGTAGTGACTGCACCTGGAGCTGAAACGGGATGAGCTGCTTAGTGTTATGTACCTGCAATGCTTGTATTTGACAGCTCGTTGCTGAAAACCTTGCAAAGGTAAATACATATAAGCCTAGGTCCTAAGCTCCAGAGGTTTTGCCGATTTACCTCTGAGATTTAGTTGCCATGAATATGTGTCAAGTCAAATTTCACATTGGAAAGGGATAACTAATGTAAAAACCAGGTTATTTGGAACTGACAGCAACTATCTTTGTCATAATTCTGTCAGCCTTCCCCTCAGTTCTGCAAGTGAATATTTTCTGAGTAAATGTCCTTGAAGCATGTTTCTTCCCCCACTTCACTCACTTTACAGGTGAGTGCTAGCTCACTAGTACTAGCTGAAGCACTTGTAGAGCCTACAAGTACACTTGACAAGATTTTCTCCAAATCCCAGCCATTGAAGTAACACTTTAACCAGCACATACATACTTGGAAAATGTCTGTGGTGAACACCCTATTGTTCTTAAAAAGATATAGGGTGTGAAAAATGTGCTGCCTTTGAACAAGCTGAACAAGGTTGAGTCCACTGCTACTGGAGTGCATTGTAAGGCTTGTCATGTCCTTATGGCCAGCTAGATTCTCTGCTTGCAATGTACCAAAAGTTTGACCCATGGCTCTGCTACTTCCCAATGCATCTACTCCTGGTTAGAGAAACTGTGTCTGGCCTAACCTCTCTGCCACTTCAGTAGTTTGGTAATGTCCTCAGCTGAATATGGGCATAAATGACCCCTGAGAAAAACTTTGCCACAAGAAAAAGTCCCAGAATTTCTTTTCAATCTTCTTCTTCTCTGGTCACTAGCTGAGCTGCCCAGGATGCTGAGGATCAGAGGAATTCAGACTATAAAGGGAATTAAATTCTTCACAGCAGAAACTTCCCCTTCACACGTGTTGTTGTTTGGTGGTGGCATTCAGTCCTTTGCCCGTGGAGCTGGGAGCTGAAGTCTAGAGAAGACCCCCCAAGGTGTGAGACACTGGTAACTTGTGACATGCAAAGCACTTTAGAGTGGCTTGCAGTGTGCCACAGAGGTGGAACACTTGGCAAAAAAGATTTCAAAGCTCTTGATTTAAGCTGGGTCACACGTGGTTTTGGAAGACAATGACAGTCTCCCAAAATCCCTTGTTACTTTTTTGTGTTTTGAAAATGCCACCTGACACTGTCAAGTGATTAGGGTGCTATCAAGCAGTCACCTGATTCCTCTGCCAGATGGGCTTGTTGGCTGAGTTAGGAAGTCCAGGAGTTTGGACCCTTGATGGCAGCAAAGTCTTCTTCTCTTTAAATGTACGTGTAACATGTTTTCTATGCCCTCTTAAAAGACAATGGTACCTGGGATTTCTTTCAGATCCAGATGGAAAGCTTTTGTTAAAGGGAGTGGTAATGAGGCTTAGTAAGATTTGTTTTTTGTTAAGAAAAGATCATCTGGCGCTTGCTTTTGGAGCTGGTTGCTCATGAAGGTTTCTAATTCAGGGTCTTAATTTTTGTAAAGAGTGAATTACAAGAAGTCAGAAGAATGATGCGAAGAGCATTTAATAATGCACATTCACAAAGAAGTGGTGTAACTACATTAATTAGGCAAGTCTTGCGTAAAGATGCAATGTAATTATATATTTGAGACAGTTAATTAGGGAGCTACTTGGAAATTTCAGTGAATATTAAGGTAATTATACATAAATACTATAACCATTAAGACTGCACCCATAATGAAAGCAATAACTAATTACATAAATAACAGCATACTTATGTTTTTACATTACCAATACCTAACAATACTTCCTCTCTTTCCCTGCTCTCTTTGCCATGCAAATGACAAAACTTCAATTTTTAATTCAGATATTCTTGCAAATTGTTGAGGAAACAATGAACTTTCCTCTTGCCCTCTTTCTCTAGAGAAGACTGGACAACAGGAATTATGCACACCTAGCAAGAAGACAATGAAGCATACTGCACAGGTCTGAAGGTTACATGCCGAATTTTTGGTGGCTGCTCTCGGATTTCGTACAAGCCCAGGTCTGAGAAGTTTAATAAAGAAATTGTATAGCTCTAAGAATAATGTTTTAGACTGTTCTTGCAGCTTTGAGTGAATCAATGCTGAGGGTTAGGTGAATGGCTGTCAGAGAAACTGTGCCCTGCATTTCATAGTGTTTGGCCTGTAGGCAAATGCAAGATCTTTACTAAAACATTTCTTACCATTTAGTTCTGTCAGGGTTCGGAGTGTCTGTCTGCTGTCACCTTCATGTTCACCTAAATCTACTGGCTTCCAGTGACAAGCGTGTCAACATTTACTACACTGTGCACATTACTATTGTTTTTCCAAGCTACCTCAACAAGACTGTAACTCAGGCTCTCTCTGCTGAGAGCTTTATATGAGGGGCAGCCTTATTGACTCAGCTGAAAATCAGAACTGTTGCTTTTTAACATACTTGCTGAGTCAATGATAGTTTCTAGCAACTCTCATTTAAGGATCTAAAAGGGTTTCAGAATGAGTCTGTGATTGTGTGTACTATCATGATGGAGACTTTACAGGTGAGGAAACTGAGGCACGAAAAGCTCAAGTAACTTACCCAATGTCATGAAGAACATCCAGAGTCCCACTGTAAGCCTCTCTGCTCTGTTTTAGTCAAAGTCATCCTCTCTCCTGACAGAAGGATGTGGTTGGTTCATGGTTTGGGGTCTAGCGATGGGACTCTTTCCTGTCTTTGTTAATCTTATCTGAATAATTAAATTGACCTGGTGAGACAGTGGAGTTCACAAAGGAATGTAATTTTCAGTCAGTTGTCCATATTATTATGCTTCCATCAACATCACAAGTAGCTGACTGAAAAGGCCCATAGCGGCATGGGCTCAGAGCATATTTGTAATTTTGAAGTTACTGTCCTGCAGAACACAAGGTCATAATTAGAGAGGGGCTGGCACCTGGGATTTGCTGAGGCAAAGTTAAAGACGATTTAGGACAACACAGTAAATTTTGCTATATTCTCACTGCAGACTCCGGGGCAAGTAGCTGTATGCAACTGAAGCGTGTTTTCTTAGCTTAACAACAGTGACCAATGATACTTCCTGCCATAAACTTCAAAACGTGTCAAAGGCTGGTGGGACCTTTCAAATTATTTTGATTCTAGATAAATAGCGTCATAATTTTGAGATGGCAAATCCTTTCAATCTCTAGAAATGATCTTATTGTTAGGGGTTTACACTATGGCTCATGTTCCAAGGCAGATCAGTTCTTATATCGTTTTTTTTGCACTGAAGTAATGTCACTAAGTTTTTAAGTTCTTCATTTCTAGCAGAGTGAGATTAGGGGCAGCTGACCTTTTTTGGCATTATAACACATGGACACAGAATTTTGTGTAGATCTGTTAGAAGAAAGATTAATTAACAAATGCTATAGCAGTAGATACCTACCAAAGATAAATTGTGCTACATTGCTATGATGGATTTCTGTGAGTTTGTGACCAAGAGAAATACAGTAGTTCCAGTTCATCAAGATTTCTGTCAAATGCTTAACACAGTGGTATGTGAAAGAAAACAATTTGGGCTGGAGAAGATATGGCACAATAAATGTAAAGAAATGGCTAAGAAAAGACTGCTGAAAACTGAGCTAAAAGAGTTGCCAAGGGACAGGAACATTAACTAGCTGAGTTTATTAATAATCACTCATTTGACTTATCTGAACATTTTGATTTGTAGCTACAGCAGAAAACCTGTGCAAATACAAAGTCTGTAAAGAGACAGAAAGCTGAGAGGCCTTGACAGTTCAGAGAAAGACTGACCCTGACAACAGGAGAAATGGAAAATGGAAAAAATGAAGTACTAATAAACCACAAGGTCATGCAGATGTTTATTTGCTTTGAGCAGGAGGCTCATCAGCTGGAAGTAAGAGAGAAGTGTTTTGCTGAATCTCACAATGATTGACAAATGCTGGGGCTCTACAACACCAGGGAAGGGAAGTATTCCCTGAGATGTTCTCCTGGATGTTGCATCAGGGGAAGCACATCCAAGGAAACATGTGGGATTCCTGACTACTTTTGTACAAGGCACTGGGGACATCCAAAAAAAGACAAAATCCAGAAGAAGAGAAATTAAATTGAGATAGGAAATGGGGAATAAAGGACTATGTCTTTAGGTTAGCAAAACTAAAACTGAATAGGGGTATATTTCTCCCTATAAATAAAGTACCAGGTTAAGTGGTGAGAGAGAACTGGTTAAATTAGGGGTGTATTGAATGCCATAGGAACAATTGATAAGAGCCAACTGAATAAATGTTCTTTGGAAAAGGGATGAAGGTTTTAATAATGTGAAATTTTGGGGCAGCTTTCCAATAGGAGTCACAGGGGCAAGAAAACTATCTGGTTTCAAGAAAAAACTTGAGAAATTTATCAATGAGATTGTGATGTTGTGATATCAATGAGATATGATGTGTCAGATGTAGCAGGGGATGACCTGGGAGGACTCTTCCAGTCCTATTTCCTATGTAAAACTATTCAACAGAGCCTCTGGTCTCCAGAGTATTTTTTTCTGTAAAAAGACTTCAATAGCAAGCTAGGGAAAATGGCCTTTCCTTTGGATTCTTTGTTTGCCCTTATCTATACAGAAGACATAGATCCGATCAAAGTGCCAATGAATCTTGTGGTAGGTTGGATGCAGATGTCTATTATCTGTGTGACAATACATTTTAGGGGTCCTGCTCATTACTGGGGCCCAGCTACTTTCCATGACCTGACTTTTATGATCCCAGTTCATCTCTTAGCTAAATTCATCTGAAGCTGTTTCCTTGATAGCCCCTTTAATATTTTACAGGTTTCTTACAGTTCTTGTATTCTTGTAATCTTCTGAGGTCCTTCAAAGCAAGCCAAACAATCTTCTACTTTTCACAGTGCCATCAGCTAGCCAAGCCCATGAGTAGATCCCTAATTCTCCGAGATAAGATCAATAGCCCGTCACTCTCCCCCATCCTAAAAAGATCTGGCAACTCAGTCTAGGTGTAGCAACTGAAAGAACTGTTAATAATGGATGATGACTGACAAAACTCTAAGGTGTGAAAGGAGATTTACCAGGAGCATGGTGTTCATGCATAGTGCTCACTGATTGACAGCCCCAACAGGTCAGAGGCTACCCATGGAATACAGTCTTGATGGCCTAGGATGAAATGTTCCCGCTGACCCTTCTGTAAGCTGGTGATACAAAGCACTGGCTAACATATCATTAACTTGCGACACCATGATGATGGGATTAAGACCCAGAGGGCTTTATCTCTACTTTATTAATGGCAATTAAAAGCTGCGTGACAGTTTTAAAACTTGTTGATGTAAAGAAAGTTAGTGCCTGTCTTATAGTGGCACAGTAAATAATTGTCTAGTTGCTTGGCTTTTGGTAATCTGCCCATGCAGCTGTATATTATCATTATTTTGCTGCAAATACAGCTTTTCGATTTATCAACAAAAGAGCAGGTAAGGCTCCATGTAAATAATGATGAAGGACACTTCCAGGTTGGAATTTTTCCCATTTAGATTGCTGAGCATGAAGCAAGCAGAGGATTTTCAAAACTAATGACAGTATCTGTTAGACCTATTTTTCAAAGTGTAATTACCACCCAAAAAATGTTAACCCCAATTTTAGTTACTGCAAACTTCACCTGGCTAATTCATAGGGCAGGTATTAAAAACTCTCTCCACCCTTCTTTATGTGGAAAGGGATAAATATTCCTTCTTAGGTGTTTACCATTGTTGGAGCTGTAATGATTTTGTGGCAAGGAGTTTCATATCTTTTGGCCTTCTGAATTCAAGGAAATGTGGCTACTTCCAGAGCAATACTGTGAGTGCTGTGAACTAGAAATAGCTCTCTTATGTTCTGCTTCTGTTAAAATCTCAATCTGAATTGGAAAGAAAGGATCAAATGCATATATGGGCTCTAACTGGAAAGTCATGTTTCCCTCAAACATTAGTGACTGTTCTTGTTCTCCTACATATCCTGATTAACTTCTCTGGTTGTAGCATCTCACTTTTCAGACAGCGTTTCTGAACCACCTTCCTCACTTCTATTTTACTGTGCAAATGTGCATTAGGTGCTGTTTCAGGAGAACTGGCTGTCGTGATGTTGGAGGACCTCCTATGATGCCAATCTTTCTTGATCTTTTGGGAAGCATAGTCAGGTTTTTGCCTTCAAGAGCTGATCTCAACTTTGTGGAGCGACAGAGTGGAGAAAAAAGTCATCAGTGCAAAGAGATCCCAAAGAGACTTCTCCCCACTTGCTCCCCAGCAAGCAAGAGGCAAAGACACTAGGTCTGCCTTCCTCTGTATTTTTACTGCATTTTTTCCTCAGGGTTATAGAGGCTGGAGAGCCTTTATGCATTTGGTGTTGCTCTTGGTTGCTTTTGGACTAGAGAAAAGGACCCTCAGCTTTTGCCACTGCTGTAATTTCAGAGGTGTTGGTGGCTGTGGCAGCCTGCAGTGGCCCGTGTCTGGCTGTGCCACCACTGGCTGCAGGACTCCTGCTGGGTTCTTCCTTCTCACAGCTCTCCAGAAGCTGTGGGACTGGGAGACGTTGCCTGTCATTTTAGCCTCTTGCCACTCCAAGGCAGAGATTGCCTTACACTTGTAGTTTATACAGCCCCGAGCACAATGTCAGCATTACACATTAATTAATAATAGTGGCTTATATTGCTAATCACTTAATTATAAATTATGTCTGCTGGTTATGCCTGCCATCACATATTACTTTGTAGTTACGTAGATATACACATAGTGTATCTGGGCTTTTGTAAATCAGCTTGTAGTTGTTCAATGATACAAAGGCTACGCCAGCACATAAATCCGATGTAAACTGCTAATCATTTTTAAATGAAGACAAAGCAATCTGAGTTTTAAATCCATAATGCAAGAGAATTACAGTGCATGTGCCTGAAATTTAGGAAGGGAACTTGCTTTGCAGACGTTTCAATTGTAAGCAAAATTCTGACGTTATGCGCATTACATGGTATTTTACTGAAATCACAGTCAGTGGCAGATTTGCATAAATGAATGTATTGTATTTTTTATAACTGTGAAAGCTTTAATTACCTAAACTCTAATTAGGCTTGCATTTTTTAGAAAACACAAGATATTAGCTTATTTTGTAGTTGGCTCAACTTTAATGTTTTCCCACATTTGTAACTCATACGTAATAAAATTCTATAAAAACACAGGGAAAACACAGAGATGAAGGCATCCTTCGAATTTCTGGAGCTGATTGGTTGTTTCTCCTCCTGGTGCATTTAAGCCTCAATGCACTGAAATTTTCTTGAATGCTGCCCTAGGGCCAAAATCACACCTGATATAAATTTGTTGCAGACAGATTTGGTAGTGTTGCATCAAGGATGGATCTAAACAAGTATATTTTGATAATTTCTAGGAATAAAGATGTTCTGTGAAAGGGAATTATTGATGATATTGTTTTATAGTGGAATTTGTTTGGTGTTCTTGGAACTCTTGCAGAGTTCTACAAAAGTTTTTTGGAGAACAAGATGACAGTACTCTCTGGTACTTGGACTGCTGGAATTGCAACAAAGATTTAGGCACACAACACTTTAAAAAAGTTTATCCCAACAAGACTTTCACTTGGCACCCAGTGAGTCACTGCGGTGCCTTTAATAAAGAGGGAAAAAGAAACCAGATAGATGCAACTACCATTAATTGTTATTCCCCCTTTTGCCTATGAAACAAGTGCTAATGCATCTCGTGTTAATTCTGCTGAATTTTCCTCTTTGCTTCCATGCCTCTTGTCTCTCTGTTGGATTGTCCAGATTTTGCCCTTTCCTGTGTCATAAAGTTGTGGCAGTTTCCTGTGTGCTTGTCACCATGTGGGTAGGCTACTGTAATGTGCTCAAGCAAAGCTGTTTTTCCAGGCAGTTGAGAAGCCTGTGCTGAATCAGAGCATCCAGCCCAGCATTCACTGAGGACATGCTGCTGGAAGCGTGCAGCACCTCTGTTCTCTCTTGCTGCTAAGGCAGGTCTACATGCTGTTGACATGCTCGTTGTGGTGTAGCCTTCCAGATGCTCAGGAGTGCTGCTTTTCTAAGTCAGAGGGAGGTGAGGATGCCTCACTTCTTGAAGGACTGTGTTGAGAGAAATTGTATAAATCCTCTAGTTTTATTCTAGGTGCTGCTTGCAATGTTTCTGTCAGGTGGAACCAAACAGCACCGCAGCCCTACCATTGCCAGAACTGGAAAAAAAGACTATTAATATCTCACCCTTTATTATGACTGGGGGTTTCAGCTATATTTTGTCAGGAGGAATGAAAAAAGGCAAAGGAGCATCATATGTATTTCCGTATTTTCTCCTCCCTTACTCTTCTTAATCCTTGAACAACTTGCAGCAGAAAGATTTGAGGAATTCTACAAATGAACTGTTTAGATGAAAAGTAAGAGATGTAAGCACTTAGCATCTAGAGGTTACATTTCTTGTTTTCTTCTCAAACCTCAAGGCTCCCTTTTTAGAATGCTGACTGTGCCTTTCATTGAAGTACTTACAGTGCTCTGGGAGATATTCTTCTCAGTGCAGCACTGGTGGGGATATATCGCAGTTTGTGGTATGTTACTGCATTTGTGCTAAGTAGCACCAACTGGAGTGATGGAGAGCACATTATTAAAAATGCCTTTCTGCTTTCCTTACACATCATAATATTGTCCTAAACATTTTATTTTGAATGCATGCAGATACCTGGGACTGCAAGGTATCACTCAAGCTTCTGTGCCAAGGCAGACCTGTGAGTGGATTCAGTGGCGTCAGCCCTGCTTAGAGCAAACAGTCTTCAGAGGGACTCTAAATCCAGAAACCTCTGTGTCCCATTCCCAGCCACCTGCATCATATCTCTGGATATTCTGCAGGCTACGTGTGTGTTTGTGTGTGCAGCTACCAGCTGGCTGAAGCTCCTGACGTGCTCCTGTATAGAACCACATGTGTCCATGCTTGAGCTCTGGTAATTCTGGCCTTCAGCTGGTGTAGATAAAGCTATTGGGAAAGATGATCTTGGAAAGCATGTAGTGCACAAATATATCCATATCCTGTTATTTCATGTGGGCCGTGGTCTTCTAAACTTGTCCTAAGGGACTGTGAATGTAGTCTCAGACCCACAAGAGGAGTTGTACCTGATTGCTATGAACCTGGACAGAACTAGTTCTTCTGTTCTACAAGGGGCAAAGCACCAGCAAACTCAAATAAACGGTGGTATGTACCTTTTAGGTACATACCATATGTATGGCTACCTTTTAGGTTCTTAGTCCCTCTCAGCAAATGAGTGTTTGTGTCTTATCCTCCTGGATTAAGGTACTAAACAGCATGGATAAAGGTGGAGAAAGAGAATCAGGCCTTATGGTATGTTATTTGACATTGATACTGCATATGTTACTGTTTCCAGACATTTTTAGACAGACAGAAGGAAATGGGTAGACCTTTTACTTCAGAATACATGCAATATGTACGAAGAAGAAGCAATATTGACATTTTGTGTTTAAATGGAATCTTTTTCTTAAAACCAGAAATGAATGTCAAATGGCACAGTCAGCTTGAAATCTCTAGAAACAAATGAATTACAACAGGTTCAGTTCCTAGATCTGCTTTTTATGCCTCCCAGTAACTTTTGGGTATTATGGTTTCCAACTCTTCTTGTCCTTAAGTAGTTTTATATTCTTTGTTGTGTGAAAAGTACCAAGGAAAACTTGGTTATATAATGAGAAAGCACTGAGTGGACCAGGAACTAGTCCATCAAAAAGCAGACACGTTAGAGAGGATTGTTTCACCCTTATTAGCAGAATTTTGTTTGCAACTGCATGTACAAGAAAAATGAATAAGCTCCAAGAAGAAGAGCCTGATCCAGTATTTAAGTCTCAGCCATGGCACTGGGACATTTGGGTTGATATCTTTTATGCCTCCAGGATATTTTCATTTTCTGTACTAGTTTTGGCAAGGTCTTTTGGCCCCACTGCACAGATACAACACTGAGTGCCACAGTAGCAAGTGCCACAACACCTTTGTTCAGTGCCCACAGCGAGACTGGCAGCCTGAAGATAGGTGTGCAGATTTGTTATAAAATCTGGATGGAGTTCGAGAGCTGTCCGGGGAGAGACCATTGCAAGGTGCTGCCCTCCAGGCACAGACTCTTTAACTGGCACTATTTGTCGCCCTGTACCCGGGCTTAGCTCAGTGTCTGACTTTTGTCTCAAGAACCAACAAGGAGACAGCAGTAATTTGTCTGATCCTGGTTTGTACATTCATCCAAAACATCTGAGTTCACTTTCCTTTTCTCCTGCCTTAATTCCTTCATCTCTTTTCTGGCAGGATTGGATCCTACACATCAAGCTAGTCTTAGGCAGGATGAGAGGAGAAGACACTCTTCATGCTTCTTATTAAAACAATTCTTGCTGTAAAATTCAGGATTAATGATGGAAAAAGGATATAAGAACAGCCTAACTCTGTAGCACAGTAATTAGCACACCTATTTAGGAAAGGAAAGTTGTGTGGCAAAGACTCTGAAACACATAATAGAAATCCAGTGCTGCCATTACTGCTAGGTGTGCCTTTGTCCTGTAGTGGCGGTGTATAGGAAATGGAGAGTTCTATGGAGATGGTTTTGTATGGAAGCCCCTTCCAGCAGATGTTCCAAAGGTACCTATAAGACTAGGCTGATCTTCTGAGGTGGATGGAAGTGCGTGGATGCCTGGTGGGGCAAAAGTACTTGATCCCTGTTGAGTGACCGAGCCTTTTCAAGACAGCATTTTCTAGCCGTGCATAGAAACAAAACTGTGGAAACTGGGCAAAATGTAATGCGATTGTGCCAAAAGACTTTTGGGTGTTCTGCGACTTATATCTTTGCCATGCAGGCGGGTTATAGCTTTCCAAGCACTTTTGTGGGTCTGGTCCACAAGCATTGATTTTTCCACCAGTAAAGAGCAGATAGTGTCCTCATCTCCCCAGTGAGTTCAGTTATCGCGCCCCATTATCAGATAAACAGTTAACACAAAAGAGACAAAGAAAAGTTTAATAGTATCCCTTTCAGACTGCAAGCTGCTAGGGAAATATAATTCCAACTTGATGTGAGATGTTTTGACGAGCAAAGAGGTAAAAGGCAACATTTCAAAATTGTAGGTAATTTGTGAGGAGATGAATTTGTGATTTTTCCAAACTTGGTTCTGAATGGTCCTGAGAAGCCGATAGGAACTACTGATTCCCAGGCTTTCTGAGACCAGACCCTAGGAGCTGCACCTGAGTCCCCTAAAAATGGAAGATTCTGAGATCAGTGTGAGAAAAAATTTTGGCGGAGTACCCTATGTCACACAGTGGGCTTGTGCCGAAGCCAGGGCCCAGCATCCTTTCTCCAAGTTCTCGTAACAATAAGAACAACCTCCTCAGCAATTGCCTTACAAAAGGTTTGAACATCAGGTTACCCAGAGACATGAGCAGATAGTAGAGCAGTGATGTACAAATGAAAGTCCTACACTTTGACCTCCAACCACATGAAGCCCCATTACAATAAATATCCAACAACACATGCCTTTCCACACCACATGGATGCTGCCTTAGGTACAAAGGTACTAAAATGACTGTTCCATGTAATAAAACATGGTGGGAGAAATTATGAAGTATAAAGTGAGGTTATTGCCTTCACTGCTAATTAAAGTTTACTGTATCTTCTTGCAGCTTTGTTTAATGGGCTCCTACATATCATGGGGTGTTTCTTTAAAGAAATAAAAGAAAGCTCTTTTTAAGGTCACTCACTTGACCTCAATTCATTGTGTTGTGAACGCGGTATTGTA
The DNA here is from genome assembly GCA_013397725.1 of Rhagologus leucostigma. Classification (NCBI taxonomy): domain Eukaryota; kingdom Metazoa; phylum Chordata; class Aves; order Passeriformes; genus Rhagologus; species Rhagologus leucostigma. Next base: position 1,844,643 of record VZTD01003019.1, read on the forward strand.
GTAGCACATATTGTGTGGGGTACAACACCATGTGCTGCTCCAAGACTCCTGTGGTAGCTAAGCACAAAGGGCTGCGTTAACGATGATGTGTCAGCCTTAGCTTTGAATTTCCTTGCTTGAGTGCTAGTTTTCATTACTGACACATAATACGTGGTGTTAACCATTTCAGCACTGAACTGTGCACAGGGACACACCACCGTTTGTGCTCGGAAATGGCCATTTCTGAAGTGCCCATGATCTGAGGTCCAATTATTATTTTATTACTTAATGGCACCAATTAGGGCAAGCATTGTCAACTAGCACACAATGATCTCAGCACCACAGTGTGATATAACTATTACAATGAGTATCATAGCCTGATGCTTATGTCACATAGGGAATAAAAAGCTTCAGGCTTTTTTTTTTCTGATTTGGCAAAAAAATCTGTATTCTGAGGTTTTCACTTTGTTTCTTTGTGCCTTCATTTCCCGGTCAGATAAATTCTGTAAAGCGCTTTGACTATTGCTAGTACTTTATGTAACATTTCCTACCACAAAAAAATTCTTAGTAGTAACTCATATGGCTCTCTTCTTTGATGGCTAAATCCTTGCTTATTTTCTGTTTTCTCTTCAGTCCTTTTCCCAGTCTGCTAGCTGAGTCTAGATCCGTGTTTACATCATACATCTCAAGCTGCAGCTGCTGTGGACTCTCTTGTTTGGTGGAACTCTGTTACTTTGGTATCTTGGCTCTTTATCTGGCTCGGGTTGCTTCCTCCTCAATACATGTTCCACTCATGAGGCGGGTGATCCAAAGCCCATTGAAGTAAATGGAAAAATTGCTGTTGATTAAATTATTTCACATCTGCACTCCCTGGCTCTACCAGCTTCTTCTATTGTCCACACATCCTGATTCACAAATGTTTTAAATGACAGCTTTAGGAACATGAAAGCCTTTGGGGCAATGGCCTAAAGAGACAGCAGAGGGTAAAATTTGTGAGCATTATAATGCTAGAGCTGTAGTGCTTCCATTAGTCAGTGCTGAGCACCAACTGAAAAGCCTGCCTCAGTCAGGCAAGGGAGGCTTGCATTTCAAACACTCAGGCACACAGGCAGCCCCCAACTCAGAGTGTAGTTCATCAGGAGGATTATTTCTTTCCAAGTGAAAACTGAGCATCGACGATGCTCGTCCTCCAACCCTGGAATTCACCGGGGGAAAAGCTCAGAATATGTGGAGGAAGGAAGCCAGTTCCTGTACCTGATGTGCTCTCAGGATCACATTCATAACAACAGGGTGCCCACACCCTTCATTTAGGTGCTGCCCCCAGTCACTTCTTTGAAGTGACTCCTTGTGGGGACCCTTTATAGGACAGGCGTAATTTGTACTGGAATTTCAGTGGACTTCTCAAAATGGTTAAAATGGCAGTGAGAGGTATCAGTAGACCTCATTTTTAGAGTAAACTAGTGGAAATTCAAGTACATATTCAAAATGAAGGGGCTGTTTACCAACATAATATTTGGAAGCAATCAGGATGTACAATTATGGCAATGTTTGGTAAAGGTCACATGCACTTAAGTGCTCAATAATGCAAGTATCATTCCCAAGGTTTTCTCATTTGGTTTTTCTTTTCCTCTTTCTCTCCTTTGCCGCTGTGCCCACTGTCTCTCAAGCCGGAGTGTTATTCCAGGCACAAAGATCATGAGGTAATTACATACAGCCAAGCCCAGATGTGGGGATAGAAATACAGCACTATGAGCTCACCTGTCCTTAGGAGAAAGTTCATAAACATTTGGAAGCTGTTTAAAAGCATTTACAAATCTTTTGATGTTCGTTGTCTTCCGTTAAGGCATGGATTCAGCTGTACCAATGGAACAGATGCTGGTTTGTATGCCTGAATTATATAACTTTGTACCAAACCTCTCCGTTCATTACTAAAAGAATAGCAACATCATTAGAGTTATAAATATAGTTACCAAGGAAACCAGTTTATCATAATTGGTTATTCTTGTTTCGTTCTTTATCACAGTCTCTTCCTGTTCTTTATCCCATGGCACCTGACCGTTTTTTTAACCCCAGTTAAAAGATATGGAAAACTGCTATCAGACTGGCTAACTTGTTGATCCACATCTTAACAGAGGTGGATATACCTTGCCTGCAAAGTTTAAATCTAGGTTTTCTTTCTTTTCCCGTTTTAGTTTTTTGGGTTCTCAGGCAAATCTCTCAGTTTATTGTGCCCAAGCTATTGAGAAGTGACTTGGATTTCTAGTATTTCCAAATTCATGTGCTGCCACTAAAAACACAATCAAGGAAAGAGGAAGCAATTCTTGGCTGACAGTAGGAATTAGCTCCCCTGAAATGTTTAAAATAATCAAGGAAAAGAAGATGTAATACCCTGTGGTAGAGGAAGGAAAGGACTTGGCTTTCTTTGCCAGGACCTTGAGACATTTCTTTTCTACAGCAATTGTCTAGGGTGATTTTGTTGGGTGTCTTTGGTCCTGATTTCCTACCCGTGTAGCAGGTGTAAGCCATGCCATTGATGAGATCAATGACATTATTTGCACAAACTGAGTGAAACAGTTTGTTCTGTGAGGCCTGATGGGAATGGTCTCTTTCCTTGAATTCCCCTGCATTGCCATTTTATTAAGATAGGTGAAAGCTTTAGCTTTAACTGAATGTCACATCAATTTTATTATGTCTGTAGGCGTCTTTGTTTTTAAAATTCATGACAAGTTCCTTGCAATACATTTTTACTACATTATGGCCACCTGTTCTACCTTGGTGGGTGGCTGTAAATCTGGGACTGTCCTTTCGTGTGCGTGTACATGAATGATTGTTTCTTTATGCAGCGTATTAGGAGCTTCCAAAATATATTCATAGCCTGGACCATTCTGGGGGGACATGTGCATATTTTATGGATCGGCTTTCCTTTTCTGCTACTGCAAAAGGATCACTTGGAGTCCCAAAGAAAATCTTCTTGTCCTTCGCATGGGCTACCATATGCATTTTATCCATTCCTAGCCACAGTCAGTTCACTTGTACTGTATGTAGCCATTAAAACAGTTTGCTTCTAGATCAACATCAAATAAATAATTCAGATTGGTGCGATTCTTGACATGTCTTTACATTTTATTGTCAATATCTGGCTTACCCAAAGAATGTCCACTATAGATATTGTGTGTTAGGAAAACATGCAAGCACTTCCTTAACATCCCTTTGATGCTTCTGGGGTTGGATTCAGCAAAAGCACTCAGCTTCCATGGAGCTGCAGACATATTGGGGCAGGACTCCATTTCTTTCCCCTGAAGTGAAGCCCACTTCACGCTGTTGTTCAGTGGTGCAATTGGCTTGTGAGGGTGAGGTGTTGAATGAGAACTCAGGCTGACCAACCTTCTGTCCCTCTTGTCTGGGTCAGGCTTGGACCAACCATCTCACATTCGTGTGCCTGAGTTTCCTAATTTTCAAATGGAGATATTGATATTTGATATTTGCTCGCTCCTTTTTTTCCTCCTGTCAGCTTAATTGCTACTCTTCACGGTGGTGTTACACCTGAAAATTCTTGTAAAGCTGTTTGTTTCAATACTGTAGCTTTTTGATGCCGTTCAAGTGCCAGAGGCCTAAAAGATAAGAGCATTTATTTAATAGGATGAATTACAAATAAACTAACTCAATACATTATTAGAATCCTGGGCTGATTTCAGGTAGAGGTTTATGGGGTTGTTTTGTTCATGGCCAGTGGAAGTTCCTGGGGACAGTCTTCTCCCTCTGTATATTTGTTTTTAAGAGCTGTAAAATAATATCATTACGCAGAGGTTGTCCAGTTCCTTGTACAATATTGTAACCCAAATTCGTGGGCTACATGGAAAGCTCATGATGACAGAAAGCAGTCTCAAGAGTCAACGCTGCAGGCTAGTCTTTTATTAATCTCCTGCAAAATGAGGTCCCACAGCAGCAAATCACCCAGTGCTGACACATTTAGTGCTTGTCTTCCCTAGTTCACATAAGGGGAAGAGCTCTGCATCCCCATTTCTGAGAGAACGAGGTGCAGCATGCGCTGTGTCTAAGGAAGAGGTTGGGTTTGCCAAGAGCACCAGATGAGACATTGATGAAATCCTGGGAGCGCCTGTGTACTTCTGGTGGTGTGGATTGTAAATCACAGTAAGGGATGTCGATGCTTTAATTATGTGTATGTGATGGTCTATGTGTTTGTGCTTGTGGGTTTTTTATAAGTACGGTAAATGGAGAAGAGAATCTGGCCTGGCTCTGAGGCTGCTGCTGCTACTGGCGAGGCAGGAGAACATTTTGGCAAAGCAGTATATTTATTTTTTTTAAACCTCCCTCCACAGCCTCTCCTGCTGTACTATATTTTTCTTTTTTTTCAGGGTTTTTTTGTGTTCCTTATCTGAGGTGCTGCTGGGACTGGCTGTGTGCTGTAGCTTAGTGAGCTCTTTCCCATTTATCTGGTGTGGTTCCCAACCTATGATTTAACAGTGGTGTGTGCAACAGAAAGAGAAAAACAATGTTTGATCTGCTAAAACGTACCTTAAGAGCAAACACACACACATTGATGAAGGTATCAGCTGGGTTCTGCCTACAGTTATGTCAAACAAAGTATGCTAGGAAGTGCCAACTTTCCTTTTGTGCTGTGACACCAAGCGCTGCCAAAAGATATTAAAAAGCTTGCGTGAACTAGGTGATGGCAGCTGTAACTATCTAAGTTATTGCCTGGCAGCTGTAATGCTTCTTCAGTGCTGCTGGCTGCTTTTTATATTTGGTTCCCCATTTGTTTGCCCTTATTCTAGCAACCGATACCACCAAAGCAGGCAATCAGTGTGTTACAGCACATGGCCACTTGCTACTGCAAAATAGGCAGCTTAGTAGTGGCAATTGAGAGACTCTCATGCAGCAGCTGATATAAGTCATATTTCTTTTGGAAGAGAACCAACCTAGCTTTTTTTTTTTTTTTTTGTTATGTGTCAGTGTGAATCCAAGAAACCTTAGATGAGCCGATGGCAAAAGGCAAACACACACACATGCACGTACACACAGACATTCACATGCATACACACAAAAAAATGCAGCTTTCCGTGTTCTTTCTGTGTTGGCTCTAAACGTGCTAGAACAATATAGCCAGCTCCCAGCCCCTGCCAATCCTACATCTGCTCTCTAAAACCTCCAGCAAATAAGAATTACTGTGCGGTTGTTTAACCAACGCTTACAATATACACACTTTTCATTTTTCCGTCGCTTCTATCTGTACACTGGTGGCAAAGGTTTGAGAGATAATGGAGAATGATATCCACTGGGCACTTGCTTTTTCAGTGCTGTGAGGTGGGCAGTAGCCACCTAGATCTCTCTGCTGGCATGATTTGGGGCAATACAAAATGCTTTTCATTGCTGTGAGCTTTCGGGAAATTGTCTGTACAGCGGGGAGTGGGTTTCTGCTGCTTTTAGAGTGTGTTTTTTTTTTCTGAGGAGAAGACTATATTGTGTGTTCTTCTTTTGAGTTTCCTCTTTTCAGTTATCTCTTAAATAATTCCAACCATTCATGGATGTAATATTTCTGGGAGACATGTTATTTCTCTTATCCTTTCTCAGACTGATTTTGAAAGACTTGCAACATGATAATATTTTTACGGTGTTATCAACCTCAGAGCAATTTCTCCAGCATGGAAAATGGACTGAAGTTGTAGTTGCATCTTGCAGAGGATAGAGCAGAAGATCTCAGCTGAGCTTTTAGATTTTTCTTCCTTTTCTGTTTAGGCTCAGCTGTTACAGAGACCTGAGACAATTGCATGTTGTCTCACAGTAATAAGACACCATAATAATTCTTTCCACCAAAGAGTCCCAAAGCATTCATGAGTGTTTAATTACCTATTCCATTTCACAGATGAGGATGCTGAAATGCAGAGCAGTTAAGTGATGTGACAAAGGACACCTAGGTATTTGATAATGTAACTTGAAAAAGAAACATCATGTTATTAATCCGTTTTGCATCACAGAGACTGGACTGTGCTTACCATCATTGTGACTAAAGAAATCTGCGTGGCTTCAGAGCCTTGCCTCCAAATTAATTACTTAACTGTTTTTTTTACCCTCCTAGTATGCTGTGAGTTTGAAAGTCCCCAATTAATTCTGAATCTCTTCTGCCTGCATATTTTGCAAGACAAATCATCACTATTACTTAAAAATGCTGGAGAGATTTGCAGAAAGTGCTGTAAATGGTAGAGTGTTAGTAGGAATAGGGGGAGACTTACATCTGGCATTACAGATTATATCAATCCTATGTGAGTACTCTGATGCTAGGGAAGACCTGTGCTGACCTTCTAAATTTTCTGTGAATTTACCTCTGTAAGGAGAGATTGCTGGAAAAACATAATTCCTACCTTCTGCTGCAGAAGTCATACCTGTCTGGAGTAGTGAAGCATGGCAAGGAAGAGGGTGTTTATTTTGAGAATTCAGATGAGTTCTGCTAGTTCAAAGTCCTCTTGGACTAGGTGGAAACCTGCGCATGCACAATAATCTCACGTGGACAGTCTGGCATAGCTTGAGGAGAGAAATCACCTGTGGAGTCTGTGAAGCAGCCCTAGGTTGCTTAACCTTATGCCTTTCATCTTCCAGAGGGTTTTCTTTGTTGAAATAAGCTGACCTGTTCTCTAATTGCCAGAGCACTTGCTTTTTTGTTGTTCCTTTTGTGGATAGAAAGCAAAGCTCATGAGTCAGATATGTGTGTGAGCAACAGCTCCCACAAAGCAACAGTGGGATGAGCCTGTGTCTTGCAGACTGCAGAGAGTATTACCCATTCTATCCCACATGTATCAGAGGGGCTGGGAACACCCACCTTAGGTTCTCAAACCACTCCTGGCAGCGGGTGATGTTCTTTACCTCTTGGTGTTCTTGACTGTCTGCAGAAAACATGTTCTTCTCATTCTGTCCCTTTACTCCACTCTGGTGAGACTCCACCTGGAGTACTGAGTCCAGCTCTGGGTTCCTCAGCACAAGAAAGACATGGATGTGTTGGAGCAAGTCCAGAGGAGGCCACCAAGCTCATAAGAAGGATGGACCACCTCTCCTATGAGGAAAGGCTGAGAGAACTGGGTTTGTTCAGCCTGGAGAGAAGAAGGCTTTGGGGTGAGCTAATTGTGGCCTTCCAGTACCTGAATGGACCCTACAAGAAAGGTGGAGAGGGACTTTTACAAGAGCATGTAGTGACAGGACAAGGGGGAATGGATTCAAACTAAAAGGCGGTCAGTTTAGATTAGATAATAGGAAGAAGTTCTTTGCTGTGAGGGTGGTGAGGCACTGGAACAGGTTGCCCAGAGAGGCTGTGGATGTCCCATCCCTGGAAATGTTCAAGGCCAGGCTGGATGGAGCTCTTGAGCAATCTGGTCTACAGGAAGGTGCCCCTGCCCCTGGCGGGTGGGTTGGAATGAGATGATCTTTAAGGTCCCTTCCAACCCAAACCATTCTACAACTCTATGATTACCTCTGTCAACTTAGAGATCTGAGGCTCCTGCTATGTGTTAGGAATTGGTCACCCACAATCGCTGGTCTGTTCATTGAATCTTGTCTGAGATGCTTTTAAAGTAGTATCCTATCATCTAAATTAATTACCTAAAAGAAGGTGTTCACTAGGGAACAATTATCTGGTTTAGGTTTTTTCCTTTTTCCCCTTCTTTTTTGGCATTGTAGCTTTCTCTGTAATCATAGAACAACCCAAATCAACTTTCACCAATATTTGCCATTGCTAAATGCAAAATAGGTTACTTGGAACCTCTTGTATCTCCATTTCTTTTTTGCAAATAATACCATAAAATCAAACATACAAATTCTTTCTTCTGACACATTCATAACATTGTCAACCCCAATGTATTCAGTCCTTTTTTTTTTTCTCTGGAGGCTGATTTGAGCTGTCCCTTTCCTCAAGAAATGCATGTGTGTGTTTGTATGTGTGTAATGGAAATGCTGACAGACCCTTAACTATAACAGCACGAAAGGCGCCACTAAAATAACAGTGGAACAGATGCTGTCACCACTGCCCCTGGTGGGGAAAGAAGATGAAACAGAAGGGCATTAGAGTTGGTGGATGGCAAATTAATCCTATTGTACTAGCAGCTGCAACCACCAAGATGCTCACATTCATGCTTAGACACTTCCAGTACACCAAGCTCTAGTAGGGGTGGTTGGAAAGGATGAGGCAACGAAAGGTCACTGGAGCTGTTTTCATCTGAACAAGAACAACAATAATAATCATAAAAAATGTTGGTGTATGTTCTCTACTGTGACTAGGCTCTTTTTACTGTAGCAACCCAATCTATCAATCTGGTATTTTGAGACTCTCAGTATTTCTCGAATGCTGAAGTATAATGCCAATGTAATTCTTGTTTTCTTTTCCCCCTGCACCCAAGCTTCCATATGCTGAAACTCTGATTTTAGATCTCTTTTTTATGCTTATATTAGCAGGAAAAAAAAAAAAAATCACTGTTATTTTTAAACAATGAGCAAGAAAGTTATAATTTTCATTCCTAAGACAATCTGGTTGATTCTGTGGGGGTGTTGTGGAAATTGAAACTCAGAAAGACCTGTGACCTTAAATGGTTGGATTAAAAAAAGGAATCTTGTTTCCAGTGAAGTGGATGGTGTAAATGAGAATTTTAGGGGCTCAATTTATCTCTACAGGATTTTTTTTTTTGGTGAAAACTTGTTGAAGGGAGCTGTGCAAACAATAGCTTGTGTAAGCCAAAGCTGGCATCTAGCAATTCTTAATGTCTGAATGAAAGTGCTTTCTTTTTTTTTTTTCCCTTCACAGTACATGTTGCCAAGAAAACAAGGAGTAGTTGCTTTAAGCATTTACAAATGGTAATGCACCAACAGCTGGTCTCAATCCAACTGAGCTATTGTAGGGGTATTAAAAAGACAGGCCAGAGTTTGAGATCTACTGCCAACCTCCCTTGCAGAGTTAGGGAACATTTTACTTGGAAAAAAAGGTCTTCTCTTCCTGCAGAGCTCCACGGATGTATTCTCCTGCAGAGCCTGAGCCCTGCCTGGCAGAGTAGGCAAAAATACATCGGTAGGCCAAATGCCTCATTGACATGAAAGTGTAGAATCTAATAGGTCTCCAGCTAGATTATTTATCTCAGTCTAATATTATAGTCTTCATCTGTGTTTCTCACATTTTGTTTGTTAGATGAATAGTTCCTTCATGTGGCTATATTTTTATAATTTTTATTGTTTTCCTAGAAAAATCTTACAGCTAAGTGAATATAATACCAGTATTAAGGAAATTAAGTTAATTCTTCTGAATTGAAGTATTGTTCTAAAGGGGGTTTAATCTGAAAGATTTTTCTGCTTTCTGCAAAAAGCACTCACAATCTTTTCTCCGTCCAGCAGGAACTGTAAGGTATTTTTTGACTTCTAGGTTTGTAGGTAACTATAATACATTTTTTAAAAATATAATTACAGATGAACTATGTTTATAGCAAATGTCTTAGAGAGAGCAATAAAAATTATTATTTTTCATGCTAAAGGCCTCTGCTATTAGCAGTACATTTTATATATGCTGCCTTTTCTGAATAGAAATGCAGTGTTTGGCTTTTCCCTGAAAGACAAATGAACCCATTTGTTGATGTGCCACACTTGAGCTGGACATTTATGTGAAATAAAAGGGGCCAAATTAATTGTAAAACAAAACACTCCCCTCCAGTGAAAACAGGCAAACAAACCACCACATGGGCAAATGTGAAAAATATACCTTTTTCTTTCTTTGTAGAGATATTTGCGTTTCTAGGGTGTTCACAGGTAGTGGCACAATGCCCACTTGTTTAGGGTTGTCTGTGTGTGTATTTATTTTTTTTTTTTACAATCATATGGCTTGGTTCTGTTTTCCAGATCTTGTCCGAGAGCTGCTATTCGAAATAAAAATGTTTGTATCCATTTTCTCATTAATCATTGTAATACAACCTGCTGCAGCTAAATGACAAAACAGATGCAACGATGAAAATTAAAAGTGATGGATACTTATCTTTGGCTATAAAAGCTGCTAACAATTTAGAGAACTAGAGTGCCTTTTGGAGCTAGAATGTGGCAAATGAGAGAACAATAACAGGGCTAAAGAGTTTGCTGTTTGTAAACCAGATAACTATGGGGAGGCTGCATTGCTGTCTAGCACCTGTTTTATGTGGTTTGTCTTTTCTATTGAGTAAGATCAAGTGAGGTATTATTTTAAAGTCTGATATGTATAGCATTGTTGGTACTGGATGTAACCTAACCCCAACAAAACTGCTGGAAACATGACCTTGCCTTTGTATAATGTTTAGAACCTGAAAATAGACCTCTTTTTTTTTTCTCTACCACACACACTGGCTTGGCTTGTGAGCTTTCCCTGTAAAATGGGGTCCTTTTCCCTAATGAGAGCAGACCTATCCTGATATGATATGCGCTTTTAAATTGTAGCACTCTAAATCTGAATTCCTTATGTTTTCTTTGTGAAAATGCCGTTTTTTTTCCAATGCATTTTGTGGGGATACTCACCCTGAAGGGTGTGAAAACACAAGGGTCAAAGTCTTACAGTGAAAATATTTATGGCAGCTCCCTTGGGAACTCCATTCTTCTGTACAGTAAGAAGTATTCTCTCATCCATCTCTATCTGCTCTCCTGCTGCAGCTGGAACTCTTACAGGTTGCTCTGTGCAGTGCTGTGCCTGTGATTTGGCTGTATGCTTCCAAAATACTCAGATACAACTCTGAAATTGCAATCAGAACCTTAAGGTCCATGCAGTGATTGTCCTGCATGAATATTTTTAAATGCACAAGGAAGTGTGTTCATGTGCAAGGAAGTTGTACAAATACTTTGCATTCACCCATATTTGAGAGAGTTGGAAAGAGGGTATCTGGGATCACAGAATCACAGAATATTCTGGGTTGGAAGGGACCCACTTGGATCATCACATTCTGACTCCTGGCCCTGCACAGGACACCCCCAATAGTCACACCTTGTGCCTGAAAGCATTGTCCAAACACCTCTTGAGCTCTGTCAGGCTGCCTGGTGCTGCGACCGCTATCCTGGGGAGCCTGTGCTAGTGTCCAAACACCCTCTGGGTGAAGAAACTTTTTCTAATATCCAGCCTAAACCTCCCCTGACACAGCTTCAGGCCATTCCCTTGGGTCCTGTCACCACAGAGCAGACATCAGTGCCTGCCCCTCCTCTTTCCTTCATGAGGAAGTTGTAGGCTGCCATGGGGTGTCTTCTCAGTCTCCTCCAGGCTGAACAAGCCAAATGACCTCAGCCACTTCTTGTGTGGCTTCCTGTCTAGATCCTTCACCATGTTCATTGCCCTTTGGACACTCCCTAATAGCTTTATATCCTTATGTTGTGGCACTCAAAACCGCACATAGGACTAGAGTTGAGGCCAGCCTTTTTTTCTCTTACGAGACACTCTGTGCTGACAGGGGATGAAAAGCAGCAAAAAAGTTCTTCTCATTGCTCATGCTCTGTTTCAAATGCAGTTTCTCTCGATATATCAGTTTTACCCAGGTGAACTCAAGTTTCTCTTGAAAATGTGAATGGACATGAGACTGAACAAAGATTCTGATTTCTCCATTGTCTTCTATCATGATTTATTTGTTTACTGCCTTTAGTGATTTCCATCGTTGGAAATAGAAGAAGTATTGCCTTGCAATGCAGACAAACTAAAGTGAGGAAGGGCCTGCTCCTATCCTTAGCAGCCCTGCCTTCACTTGGGTGTAGTCAGAGAGAAAATCCCGATGCTCAGTGAAGCCTGTCCTGTGTTAGCCGATGGTGGGTAGAAGTGTCCCCGCTGGAAGCCGCTGCACTCAGATCCCGCTCCCTGAACTAAGAGCTAATGGCTTTGCATGGTTTTCCTGTGCATAACAGAAGGAGCATCTAAGTCACTTCATAGTGTCCTTAAATCTTGGTGTGTTAATCACAATCGAGTCCACTTTGTGCACTAAACCATGGCTCACTCAGCATCAACCAGTCCTGACCTGAGCTGGTTTCTTCATTCACACTGTTGAACTACAAATCTGCTACTTCAGGTATTATGGTGGGAAGTATTCCTACGGGTTGATTATTTCTCTTATTTCTTGAAGTAAGTCCAAACTAAATACATCCTATTGGCACTCTCGGGAACCATCCCCTTTACAAGATTTTGCTATCCTTTATCCCATCCCATCATTTCTGATTACCGAGTACAAGCAATGACACTTGCTTGAAAAAGAATCCAGAGTTGTGTTTTCTCATATTCAGGAGCAAACTGGAGCTGAGTATGCTGACTTTTTAGAGCTTTTGTTCCCCCACAGTATATATTTTTGAGGACAGGAAACATCTCTATTATGTGAGTACACGCTTAGCATAAGAGACACCCCAGATTTACTGGTGAGTTTTGAAGAGGAACCATAACATAAAGCAATAACAGCATCACCTTCTGAAAATTCAGAGGCACTCCAAAGATTTACCCTCCAAGATATCAGCAATCAGGACTTCAGAAACTTTCTAAACTTCTGACTGCGTTGTATTTAATAGTCCCTGATAGATTTATTTCTCCATTAATTTTTCTAATCCCTCTTTGAACCTATTTGTACTTCTGGCTTTCACAACACCCTGTGACAGCAAATATCAGAATTTGTGTTGCATGAAGAATAATTTTTTAAAAAAATTTTTTCTATCTGATAATTTCATTGAATGCTCCCAACTCTGTGTATTAACATAATCATTCCCTGTTCACCTTCTTAATACCATTCATGCTTTTGTAAACTTTATCACATGCCTCTTTTGCTGTCTTTTTTTCCAATCTGATGAGCTACAGTCTCATTCCTCACTGCAAAAAAAGCTCTCCTGTGCCTATGGTCAGCTATTCCACCCCTATTTATAACATTTCTATGCATTCTGTGCTCTGAGATAGAGACTAGAAGTATTCAAGATGCAGATGCACTGTGGATTTATGCAGCAAGATGTATCTTTTTTTCATTCTGTTTTTCTCTCATTTTCTTTCCTAGCAATTCCTAAAAGCCCCTCTGGGCATTTCTGACAGCAGTTGACACTGAGCTGACCTTTCATAATTATTCAAAGTGACTCCAAGATTTCTCTCCTGAGCAGAGCTGATCACTGTGTACCTATAACTAGTGTTACATTTCCCCACGTGTGTTAGTTGCCATTCACCACCACTGAGTTTCGTCTGAGTTCATGACATCGTTCAGCCGCTCTTCACAATTAGCTTCAGCTTTGGCTGTTCTAAGCAATGCTGTATCGTCAGCAAACTTTGTCACCTCCCTTGTACTGCTTTCCCAGGTTGCTTATGAATATGGTGAAGGACATGCTTGAGACCTTTTTCCATTGGGAAAACTAATTGTACAGTTTGATTTTTTGCTACTTATTTCTTATTCTGGGAATGCTTGGCTTCACTGCAAGTGGAGATGTTCACACTATTGACCCAGTACTGTTTTAGTCTATATGTTCATTGAATACCTCAACAAATTTGTGAGGCATGACTCCTTTTTCAGAAACTGTTTGATCCTTCCCCAGAATATCATACTTATATGTGTTTTCTAATTTTATTCATTATTTTGATTTCTAGCAATTTATCTGCTACAGAGGTCAGGTTTCCTGATCTCTCATTCCCTTAGTCTTCTATGGAGCCCTTAGGAAAGACACTAATATTTTCACATTTTTTGCCTATTCTTCCTTCAGATACTGAGGCAGAATTGAGGTCTTGGTTACAGGCCTCCATCAATAACATCTTTGTTTTGGAGCTCTTCAATGTGCATTTTCTAATCCAAGTGACTGCTTGATACTCATTTATTGATTTATTCTAAGCACTCTTCATCTCACCTCTTATTTCCAGTTTAATCTTTTCTTCACTTTCTTTAATAATTTTACATGAGCTTGGCTAAGGTAGAAGCTACTGGCGGCCCTCTGAAGGCCTGGAAAGCAGGAGGTGTTGCCCCCAGTAAATTGGGAATTTTCTGGGCTCTTTCTGGACATCTGTGCTTTTAAGGGTAGTGATTACTGCAAATACTTTCTTACTCTCAGCAATGTCTCCTGTCAGCCTTTCTGTATTTCTGGGGGGATTTTGTAACCTCACATTCTGCTCGTGTTTTTTTGGAAGCAGTTACGTGTATCACAAACTGCTGTTTTGTCTGTTTTCTAAACACTTCAGCTGGGGCTGGACCATAATCTTTTACTTTTTGCTTATGTTTTTCATCATGGATATTGCTTTTTATTTTAATGCCGGTTTTCCAGAACTGCTGGAGAAACCAGTGCATTTTTTCATCAAACATTTCTCCAGTAAGTGATGAGTATGTCTTGTTTTGGGGTTTAATTCTCTTCCTTCTCTAGGCTGTCTTTACGGAATTATTAACTACCTCTCTGTGGTTTGGATTTCAGCTCTTTTAAATAAACAAGAGATCTGCACTGTTATGTGTTTTATATTTGTTTACATTGCATTTGTGTGAGATGGATCCCTCTCCAAATGTGCAAGGGGATTCTTACACCCCACTGGTATTCCACACTTGGACTGTATCTTTGCAAATGTAACATTACATGATGAAAAGTAAATTTTTGAAACAAACTCCCCATTAGTTTCAACTTGGCTTCTACAGTTATTTTCACTCCTAAGCAAATGCTACTAGGGTTTAAATCAGCTGTACACAATTTCCAGCATCATCATCCTGATCTTCCCGCTTCATTTAGGGATCTTAATGAAAATGCAGCTGGCTGCTCCTCTTGCATATAGACAGGACCTAATCATCCTGGAGACACATCTTTTGGCAGAGCAACTGGTCTAAGTAAATCAGGATGTCTCTGATGTTGGTGGAATGAAGATCCATGTTTTTACACTTATCAAATATCTGCTTATAGCTGTACTTTACATCAAGCAAAGTCACTTTGTAACAGACCCTTAAAAAGTGATGAATCTTGCCAAATAATTTTATGTTATTAAGAATTTCTAAAAATTCCCCCTGCATTTGGCTTATTTTGATTACCAGTTCAGACATTCTGTACCAAGTACATCAGGTACATTGTCACATCTCTTGGGCCAGTCTCTCACTAGATAAAAATGCACTGTGAAAACTTGCATATTTTTTTAAATTCCTATTCTTTGCCTTTTTTTTTTTTATTCTGCAAATGTTTGATCTTAAATTAAGCTCGCACAGCTTGCAATATCATAGCCTATGCATTAACTCCTTGTAATAAGCCATAGGAGTTAAAGACTAAGGGCATATTTTCTGATATCGACCCTCATTTAGTTTTTCTGCTCTGAAATAATGCTCTATGTAAATAAGTGAAATATTTCTGTTTCTTAGGATACCTTTACTAAATGTTTCTTATGTTTCTCAGTGCCGAAAGGAATGTTTTGACTGTCGAATGAGCAATTTTTCATGAAACTTTTTTAGCACTCCCAAATGACAGAAAGGAAATGCTTCCAGCCGTGTTCCAGTGATACATAAAGAACATAAATCTCAAGCTGGTAAGAAAAGGACTTCTCTGCCTACAAGATCAATCTTGAACTTGTTTGGGCTTCCACAAAGCTTCTTCAGAGCCTGTAAACAGGTCCTCTTTTGCCTTGAAATTTCTCTTCCTAATCTTGGTAGTTTAAGTATTCAACTCCTGACAAGCGGTCAAGAATCAAATCTGACTTTGGGCTAAAGGATTCTCTGCCAGTAACTCTGAGACTTGAGAGTAGGCAAGTCTGTCTGTCCTCATACAGACATAGGAATGAGGAGGCATTGAAATTAAGTGATTTACAAGGGAAAATTCTGGTGATAATTTTGATATTCATAGTTTCCTGGCTTTCAGTCCTGTAATTGGATCTGTAAGCAATTCTTCCTCTATCCTGTAGTTGTGCTATCCTGGCTAAAAATGAAGCCAAACCATGAGTCTGAATCTCAACATCCCCAGAAGTTAGGAAGTAGTCTGTAGATTCTCTCTTAAATACCTTCAATGCTAAGTAAAATATGTACAGATCTCTGAAGAGTAGCTTGAGTTTTTATTTTCTCTAATAGTTTTTACTTATGGTATTTTTTTCTGATCAACATCTGAACTGTTTGATGTTTGTGAGTCTGGAGAGTGGCTGGAAGAAGTGAATAGTAGGTTGGTCACCAACCAGTGACTGACAGTTGTGATGAGAAAAATTCTGATGATAGCTCTTCAGCTGGGCAGCCTTGGAGGAAAAACAGATGAAATCACTTTGGCTAAAATGGATGTCTGTAGCTCCATTAAATCTTTCACAAAGAAACAAACCCTTGCCTGATAGTTTTTACAAAGGCAGGAACAGTCAGAATGCCAAGAGAAAGCTCAGTTCAGACCAACACTTCAACGGCATTTCAATGCAAAATTGCTGATTTCCTCCTTGTGCTGCAAGAATCAAGAGCAATACAAGTCTTAGGCTTAGAATATTTTTAAAATATATTTTTCCCCTACTACACTCAACTGAAACTCAAACATGAGGCAAATGCTGTATTTGAAAGTGCAGCTTTCAGAGAGCAGTGAATCTGGCATCCACACAGTGCATTGTGCTGCCAGTCCTTTCTGATGTAGCAACTCGTGTGCTTCCTCCTGCCTTATGAGCTGGGGCTCTCTGTGCCACAATGTGGCCGTTGTGACAATGATATCGCCAGTTGCCTGCACCATCCCATCCTTTTTTGATTTGTAGTTCTAAGAAACAGCAGGTTGGAAAAAACAAGTAAATGTCAACCCTCTGGACTTAAAATTAGTCCTTTCTTCTGAGGATCTCATTGCCCTTCATACACCCAGGCCAATATTCCTGGGAATTATAGAATTAGATGTTCTCATCTCACAAGTATGAGGCACCACAAGTTGAGCAGGTTGCCTGGGAGAATACCTGATAAGTTTTGACTCCAAGAACAGATTCACCTCTCCTTATTCCCATACCATATGCTGGCCAAATAGCTGTTCTTGTCCAGAAGTACTCTGATCTGGGGCCTGATTTGTCCAAATCATGAATCCAGTAAAATAACTTATTGTTGCAGGACAGCTTTTAAGGGGAAAGCATCTGCCTTTGATAGGTGTGAGACTTGTGATTAGGAGCTCAGGACCTTGAAAATCAGAACATCTGCTAATATATAACATCCTGTGCTCAAATAAAGATTACATTGGCTCGGGATCCCCAACTCAGCTGTGGAACAATTCTCACGTGTTATCTATCTGCTCTAACAGTGATAAATGCTCTAACAAGGAGACAGAAAAATACCTCTACTACATATCCTTTGCTGTTGTCTTTCTCAACCTGGACAGCTCATTCCTCTTTCTGGTTCCTCTGCTTCCTCATGGACTCAACCATTCCATGGCGCCATCTCTTTCTCCTGTTATTTGCAGACTTTGTTCTTCCCTAAGCTGCTGGTTACCCACAGTTACACACGATCTACCTGTTGGGCTTTGTTTTTCTGTTTTCCTTCTTCTCTGATGATTCCTCTCCCTCCCTCTTTCTCTCTGCACAGTTTCCTTGTCTGGTCCTTCCTTTGCTTTTGTATGTTTCCTCCCCTTCTGTGTGCTATGCATCTCTTCAGTCCTCCCTGCCTTCACCCTGGATATCTCCTGGACATCCTGTGCCTTCAACCTGTCTCCTGAGGAGGGCTGAGCCGTGGTGATGGCACATTCCTTACAGAACCTCACAGTTACTGAGATGTATGTCAAGGTCTCCTCAAGTGCCCTGGGAAAGCTGAGGAAGTTACAGGAGCAGAGTGAGACCTCTTTGAGTGGATGGTTGGAGGTCAACTAACTGTCTGTAGTCATGGGGTAACAGAGAGCTGCAAGCTCTGTGTCTTGTGAGAACACCCATTGAACCCCACTAAAGCATTTTGGAATCACATACTTCCAACGTGCAGCATTCCAGAAAGTGGGTTAGGCAGAGTATTTTGCAAAATGCTCTGAATAAATGAGCTCGTATAATTAGCAAATAAACTTTTCCACCAACTTGCCAATAAACTTCTTTTCCCCACAGTGGTTTCCAAGGTCAGCTGCAAAAGTGGTCATTTCACTTGAACCAGCTCCTGATAAGCTTTTTTCTCTGATTAATATTATAGTCTTCTCTTCGGTCCTTGGTTATCGTCCTTTCTCGGTACAGCCTGTTGGCTTGGATGGTATTTGCAGGGCTGCATGAAAACATCTGAGCTAGCCTGTTAGCTTAGGCAGTGAAAGCAGTTTTTATAGATCACTATGTTACCTTTCCAGGGCTAACAAATTCTCTCTCTCTCTCTCTCTCTCTTTTTTGTTTCTTTACAGGTATGTTAACCTGGGAAACTGTTTCTTGTACCTGTGCTTGATCACTGAGCATTATCTTGGGTATTTCTCCTTACAGAACTGCTTGTCCCATCCTTGTCTCCACGTCCATCTCTGAAACTTCTTTCAGGCTATTCCAATGGCTGCTTCATATTTCTCTTCCTTCAAAACTCTTCAGAGAATTCAATTCAAAGATGCTTATAAATGACAGCTTCAGTGACAGGTAAAGTAATTAACATACTAATAAAAGTAATTAATAAAAAAACCTATACCATGTTTTATATTCTGAAAACTGACCATAATCAGACTAACCATTTGCTGATTTTCTTCCTGTACTTCTATGTTGTCCGTTCTTGTCTCATCTAATCTACATCATGGCTGAATCCATGCTTATTTCCGTGTATTTTTGTGTATTATTAATGCGCACGGGAGTCCTGATAATACAGCATGTACATGTTATTTGGAAAATATATGCATGTGAATATTGCCTTCCAACTGAACTATATCCAGAGAGAGAGACATGGGAGGCAGATCTTCTGCTCCCGCAGCTAGTGTGTATATGCAAAGCACCAGACTGAAGGAGCGTCTCTATTACTGCTTGCTCAAAGCAGCAGCGACTCTGTCATACATAATACAGAGACATCATTACTAATATAAAACACTGCTGGGGAGAAGGGACACATGGGCGGGCCAAGATGGCAGATGGCTTTTAGTGGCATGCTGCTTTCAGTTCTTCTACCTTTGTAATTTGTGCAGTTTAAAGCTTTTGGTTACTGTTTTTAGTCTGCTGTCCATTGGCCCTTGTGGGAGTTTTTGCTGTTGTGTGAGAATGCAGTGTGTTTTTAGTGAGGGCCACAGCCAATAGTAAGCGCTGTGTTCTCCTGGTGACTGGTGTTACAAAGGCAGGCTAGTCAAGAATAGCTTTTACGATCAGCTGGTTTGCTGAAGAATTGATGAAAATAGCAGTTGTCCCAGCCATAGAACCTCTGCTCTGTTGTACTGCAGAGTTTTGTGGTTGCTCTGTAAGGCACTAGCACTGAGGTGGAAAGCCCTTTGGCAGCCAAAGAGGGACACCTCAAAGAGAGACAGTTTGTAAGTGGGGATAGGGTTGTATGAGAGTATTTTCTCTCATTTGCATAGTGATGGAAAAATTCTTTGAGGGGGCATGAACATGAAGGAGCCAGGGGGCCCTTCCTGTGCTTTAGGAATGGTGTTCAGGAAATTTTGGGGTTCCTTCTGGCCCTGTTGTGTGGCTTGACCCAATAGTGGAAGCACAGAAGCACTTCAAAGGAACCTACTGCAGAAGGGAGAAGCGGGAAATAGGGGAAATTTTGTGAGGCACCCTCTCTTGTGCTCTAATTTCTAGACTGAAGAAATTAAAAAAAGCTTGGGGAAGGTTTCATGGATGCTTCTGAACTAGAAAGAAGCCCAAGATGCAAAGCTCAATATTTGGATCTCTCTCTTTCTTTTTTTTTTTTTTTGCAACCTTTCTGAATTTTCTGATACTTTGCTTCCATCTCTGATTTTTATCTTTTATTTATGTGAGGCCCTCTCTAATTACAGCAGGCAAAATCAGCTCAGCTAAGCATGAGCTTTATCGTACTGCAACGTGGTTTTTAACCTTTACACAGTGTGCACTTTCAAGGCAGTTTTAATACCCAACCGTATTTGCACAGGTAAAAATTTATATGCATGTTACCAAGTGTAGGACTTCTTATACTGAAAAGCCAATGCTCAAGCAAGCAATCTTGCCAAGGACTTTGGCTGCATTTCTGTTTCTGAGCAGGGTCAAACCCTGAGAAATAACAAGAACTTCTGTTCAGACTCACAGCTCAGAGAAATTTTGAAATATCCTTTCGTATGTATGTTAGTTCTTTTGAGCTCAGATGATTATTCAGCCTGGAGCCTAGGTACCAGATGAATTCCTGAAATTAGTTTAGGAATTTTCTAGGTGTGCTTTTGGATTAATTTTTAGATTCCAGCCTACTATATTTTGGTCCATTTCCCTATACTCTCAATGTAAATTATAAGTGGATTTTTTTTTTTCAGAGTTTGAGTGAACATGAAGCGGGAATGTAATAGCCTGTTTTCAACTCTATTTTTCAGGAGTTGTTATAATTCACAATGCATACAGTAGCTATAAAAAGACACATTATATTTTCAAGGTCTGTCACATTATTTACAATGTGAGAACATAAAAACTCCCTGATGTTTCCTGATAAACAGTCAGACCCAGTAGCACCACTGAACAACGGGTTAGGTACATCAGGCGCACAACCAGCTTCAGGTGGAGCAAGAAGCCAAGGGTATAGAAACCTCTTTTTAGAGGACAAGAATATACTCCAATATCTGCAGTTTCAAATGCTGGAGTATATGGGTTAACAGAAACATTTTTGGTATTTTGTGGCCTACCACTGCTACCTTCCAGGCAGTCAGTCATCTAAGCAAAATTTCCACATGAGTGGCTGCTGAAAAACACAATGCCCCTTACCCTAGGGTGAATCCTAGCTTTATTAAAGTCAATGACAAAACTGCCTTTGACTTGAATGCGGTCAGGACTGGTGATGTCTGACTTCCACTTGAGTTTAGGATTGGAGGTATCTTGCAGGAAAACAACTCAGTCTTCCACTTAAGGATTTGCAGATTTTTCACCTTTATGGCCAAAGAGGTGAAATCCTCTGAATCTAGATGCGCCCACAGAAGATATTACTGCCCTCCTCTTCAGAGGTCACTGCTTCCTCACTCTTGAAATTGTTTAAGGGAAAATTAGTTTACACAACTGGAAATTGTGGTTTCAGCTGGGATATTTGAGCTGGAGTGAATTGGGGAGTGCTCACATATACTGCATAACCCATGGATCAAGATAAAGCAAAAACCAAGAGGTGCAGATTTGGCTGCGAGTGTTAAACTCTGTGTCAGCAAAAGGACATGTGCCCATAGTTTAGGTCATTAGAAGAGTGCCACCACCTTGTGGCTCCTTCATGTGCTGAAGGTCACTACTTAGCAGAGCTGTGTGCACAGCTAATTCCTCTCAGGAAGAGCCTTACATGGATAGAAGACTATGTGGAGTTTGACAGCTTGCCCGAACCAAATCTTCTTCTTAAGGCTAAGTGAGAACTGTGACCTCAGGGTCTTACACTCATGGAAAAGCTTTTCCTTGTGCTCCTTCTCTGCTGGTCCTGGTATTCCCACAGAGCAGCTGTCACAGGCTAAGGCTGCTGGTGGGATGGGTTGTCAGTAATACGTTCTTGTGCTGCGTGCTCTGTGCACCTTCAGGGGGTGGGAGGTACCTCACAACAGCTGTGTTGCAACAGCCACATCTGGCTTTTTTTACCTTATTGTAGCTTTTGTTGTCTGCTTGGTTTTGGTAGTGCTCCAAAATGACATTTCAAACAGCAAACTTGCCAACTTTTGATACAGCCTTTCTGTACCTATATTTAAGAGCCACCCTCAGGCTTACTAGGTGCTCACAGAAAAATGTGTGGTTACACACACACACAATAGAAACTGAATCAGCACTTACGGTGAGGTGTTTTCCACATGTAAGTGCAAGGCCCTGGTGGGCACAGCTGTGCTCAGGTGCTGGTGAATGCTCTGGTATATGGAACCGGACTGATGGGTTGGTGTCTGGTATCTGCCATTTTAATGCCCCTGCAGTGTTTTGTTTATCTCTAAAATGGATGCTGCTGGGCTCAATCACTGGAGAATGGTATAAATCAGACAAAACCAAAACAAACAGAAAATATAACAAAAATTGCTGGAACAATACAAAAGGACTCCTTCAGCAGGGCTCAGAGCTTTAATTTATTTCACAAGAAAATGACTGATTCATTTGAGCAATAGCCGCTCTGATCCCTTACATGTGCAAATGGCTGAGAAAGGCAGGCTTCTAGATTTGCAAGTGACAGAAATAGTTTTGTTATGCAGCGTGTGTTGCAGGACTTCAGGCTCAGACGTGTTTTACGAAACGAGAAGGTTTCCCCTCATTTTTATTGTATAGTTCTTCAAGACTAGAATGTCCTCTTGTTATTATGTGTTGCATGCCTATGTAGCAAGTAAACAGTCCTGATGGCTGACCATAAACAGTTTTGGTACCTCTGATCTGTATCTCCCGCTCTGTGGAAGAAGTGTGGTCTTATTTACATGAACATTTATGTAGCATACAATTTACTTTCAAAATGATTCCATAACTCCATAATTCACAAGGCTGCACCACTTTGGTGCCAGCATTTCTTTCGCATCTTGTTTGTTTGAAAGAAGATTCTTCTGGCATTTTTTGAATTATAAGTTGGGAAACAAGAATTTTTTTTCCTCTTGACTTCAAAGCAAACACAACAATAAAGACTTTACAGCTAGATCCTTGCGGGAAGCCTGCTGACACCTTATTTAGTGTCTGATTTTAAATTATGAGAAGAAGAGTGAACTTGTTCGACGTACTTTGTGCCATTCAGATTCTGACTGCGAAGTGCCGTATCCTATTAGAGCAATGAAACCATGGCCCTCGTGCGATGCAAGGCAGCTGGGATTTTAAGGCTGGGCTTGTGGTAAGTGTGCCACAGCTGTACAGTGTGAAGCTGCTGACCCCTGTTCCCCCAGGAAGGTGTTAGGGCCTAGATGGAGCAATAGGCTCAGACCAGAAGATGGCAGGGAGAACAGAAGCAATGCCACACTTCATTTTGTGGTAGCTTTTGTGCTGAGTGGGTAGATCTGCATGCTTATTTCCAGGAGAAACAATTGAAACGGCAAACTCACAAGGGATGTTTTGGATCTTCTGTGAAGGTTTTTGAGTCCAAATTCAACAGCTATCCATCAGACAAGGTGTAGCTAGTTGATCTTGCCTGCCTGCAAGGAGCTGGACCAGCAGATCTCTTGAGGGTCCTTGTGGCTGTAAACTTACTTAATTTTATTGTTGTAGTGATGAAATTTGGGGTGAGAACAACTGAAAGGGAGACAAGAAATTCTACTAGCTGGGCAATAACAGAAAAAGGAAATGCTTCTCATTTTTCCTTTTTCTGTCAGGTGATTGCTTTTAAAGTGAGCTGTTACTGTAATACTGTCATCCTTTCCATTATAATTTCCTTTGTGATTTATTGGTGTTGGGTCAAAAGGTGACCCAAAAGATTGGTGAAAACCAATGATTTACAGCTGGCTCTACTGGGCACTCAACTTCTTAGCCTCAGAAAATTCAAGAGTGTTTCATATGATTTGTTATATTTGCAGCTGTGATCGAAGTGCATCGGAGGGCTTGGCAGCACATCCTTGAAGCGATCAGCTTTTGGGCTATTCTGTGCTATTGTACTAGGTTGTTGCATATTTTTGGTAGAGAAAGTTTCATTGCCCAATTCTGGGTTTGATTGTCAGGTGCAGGTGAAGGCAGTTGCACTGTGTTGAAGGTTGTGGCTGGAGATGCCACAGCTGAAGTGTCAGGATCCTGTTTGTTGGTGCAGAGGGTCAGAACCTGAGCGGAAGGTTGCTATTATGGTGGGCTGAACTTTGCCTGGGGAGTGCCCTTAAACTCTCAAAGTGCAGCAGGCACAAGACACACCAGCATCCAACCTGTCTGGCATGACTGCTTCATATGGAAGGGAGAAAACCAGCTACTGGAAGGAGGTGTTTCCACCCTCATATGGACACAAGGTCAGCCTGACCTATTATCTATTTCTGTCTGAGGTAAACAAAACCACTTATTACCAAATGGCAGCATCCACACAGGTGATCAATATGGGGACGTCTGCAGCGTGTTCCCTTTGTGAATGTAATAGTCTCCTCTGTTTTCTTTCCTTTGATATTTTCATCAGAATGATTCAGTCTGACAATGTTTTTAAGTTACTGAGAACAACCAAGGGATAAACAGTTCAGTCACCTTGGCCTCTTTCTTCTCCTAGTATTAAAAGTGAGGCTAGCTGTTACTATGATATAGTATTTTACTCATTGACTTTCTTTTGAAGGTTCATAATGTGGAAGCTGTTTAAAAAATCAATTTGCATAAATGCTTTTTAACAACAAAAAAAATGTTTACTCTTCCTTGACTTATTAATTTTTTTTTACATAGCAATTAGATACAAAATCTTGTGTGCTTGTGCAGATATACACATATATATTCACACACACGCACATATGTACGCACAAAACTTGTCTCCTGTAGCTGGAAACAGTTCAACTGAGAAAAATTATGTGCACACCAAAACAATTGTAATTTTTCAACAAGATCCCAGTGTTTTCTTTGTAAAAAACTAGGATTGGAAAAACATGAGGTTTTCCTGCCAGATTCCATTCATTTTCAGCAGGAACAATCTGCTCCTCTCAGCTGAACGTTTTACATCAAGAATGGCTGGAACTGAGGAACCAGCTCCTGTTTGGAAATAGTAATTGTTTTTAATGAAAATGCCTGCCTACCATTTGGAGCTAATACCAGAACCACGATTCCACTAGGACAAAGCATCAGCTGGACACAAATATACAGTGCAAGAGGGCAAGATGTCACATTACCAGGAAAGCAAAGGAGAAGGTCTTTCTTTTTTTTCCTGCTTTTTCTTTTTCTCTCCTTTTCTATTGGTTTCATCTGTGGTTCCCTAAGAGATACAAGATAATAAAGAGGGCAAGGGCCAAAAATCACCTGGTGGTGACTGGAGTCATGCCAAACCATTGTATGTTTGAAAACAAAACTGATGGTAAAGGAACAGTGTGTTAGACCTCCCTGATAGTTAGGGTTTGCTTGGAAATAAATATAGCCAGCTTGGCAGAAATAATCTGATGTGCAAGAAGATGGATGTGATTGAAAAAGCTTGGGAGTTCAGCCATGTACAATCCTGTCCACTCATTGCAGAAGCCAACATCTTAAGATACAGTAAAGTTTTTCAAGCGGAGGTAGAGATTCAGTGATTTCTTCAATATCTCTATTTAGAGCCCGGTTTTGCTGCAGTTCTTATGACTGGATACAGATTGGGAAATCACAGAAGCAGAATATGTTTGGCTACATTTAAAGCCAGATGAATATTTACAAGAACAATGACTCCCCAAATCAAAAATCTATGGTTGTGCAAACCCAATAATGGAAATACATGGCTTTTACATAACTCGCTTTCCTTGTTAACCTCAGCTTTCTACCCTCTAAAGTGATGGACTCTGGCAAGGTATCTAATGCACTGCATCTCTTCCCGTGTTTTCAGTGGTGTGAGTCACCAGCACTACTATTAAAGACGTCTCCCAGTCAACAACAGAAAGTTAAACCTGACCCTTTCACCCACCCCTGATGTTTACAAGATTTTCAGCATTTACTGGTTTTGCTGGCTCAAGCTTGGCTGTGAACACTAGGTTGCTCTCTTTTACTCTGACATAACTTTTCTGCAATTCAGTTTATGCTAAATTGTTAACAAGCTCAGAATATGGTCTATTAGCACAAGAGTAGCTTATTTTCTATTACTTATTTAGGTTTTATTTTAAATGGAAGGAGTATATTAGTTAAAAAGACATGAAGTATAGAATTATACCTGTGATAGTCTGAGAATATTAGAGAGGAATGAGAGATTTGAAGGGACAGGTCTTATCTTTATCAGGTGAGCTGAAACAATAGAAAATAGGTTATAATATAAATTATAGTACATAATATTGTGAATAATAATAGTTATAGAAATAATTATATTAAAAATAATGTTATAGGGTATAACAGACATATGATATAATAAAAAACCCCTAGGTTTTCAGACAGATAGAACTTGCTGTTTTACCAAGTCAGTGAAATGGACTGTCTAGAACTTAGGTAATGATTCCATCTATTAGGGAAAATATCTATTTAGATACATCTCAACGACGCCTAATACAGTGATGACACTATCTATTTTCACAGCACATGCAGGATGGCTTTTGATATCAATAACCATGGGGAACAAAGGCAAACACAAGTGTGAACTCACTCTCACCCCAATAATTCCACTGTGATAACACAGGTTAAAGCTGAAAATAATTCAGGTCACTGTATGAATCTACTGGACCACAGCAGATTCTTTACAGGCATTTCAGTTTATCATGCTGTATTTTAAGAAGTCAAAAAAATGCCCCTTAATGTGTAGCTGTGACAGAAAGCTGTCCCACAGAGAAACTGGAGTTTCACCTACAAATCTTTGGGTTGTCTTCCTATATGTTCAGTGTGTCTTGGAATAGCAAAGAAGGAAATAAAGGTTGTAGCCAGCTTTGAAAACGCCCAAATTCGATAGTGCAAAGTGCCAGTCTGGTCCTGTGGTGGAACTGTGTGTACACCTGTGATGTTCCAGAGTAGCCAGGTCGGATGGCTCTAACCCAGGCTTCAGCCTCCTTCTTGGAGGTCTGAATGGCTACATGTACTGGAGTATTAGAAATACATTCTAAGTTGCCTAATTTGCTAAGCAGTTGACTATCTTTTAGCCTTATCTTTTAGACTATCTTTTTCATTGCAATGAAAAGCTCTTGGCAAAGTAGCTACTAATACCTAATTTTTGAAGGTTACTGCTTGGTAATAAAACCTTAGTGATACTCGAAAATTCTGAAACTAGTAAGACAAACTAATGCCTCGGCAGTGTAGAAATAAGACAGAAAACCTTTCGAGAGTCATCTCCTCTTTTTCTGAGTTTACTGGCAACACAGATTGTGGAGGTAAGAGTAGAATCCTGAATTTGTGACTGCTTTTTCATAGGGACTTACAGAGCAAACTACATTAAAATGTGGTGCTTACATTTGCTTACAAATCTGATGGGTTGATTTAGGATCCAGATTTTTCAATTTAACCCCAAAGCCACAGAAAGCTGCTCCCAGAAACCTCTAGTTGAACATATTGATAGGCCAGATGTAGTGACTTGGCAGGAAGGGCTCAGGTGAACAGAACAGCGTCTTGAGTTGAACTGCTGTGTCTTGGATTCAGAAGGAAGACTTTTCAGCCTGGATTGAATTTGCAGCCCTGTACATTTGGCAACTGATTAATTTTTGCTGTAAAACCTAGGTCCTGTGTTCAAATAGGGTGTAGCACTATGGAATAGACATTTTGGTTCAGATGCTTGAGGTAGATCCCTGAGTCCGAGTATCTGAATACCGTAAGACTGCAAACTTGCAGCTTATCTTGTGGGCAAGCAGTAGATAATAATTTTAGTTTTGTGTTGCTGAATGCTGTTCATCTGGAAGGAAGTTGTTCTGCTGCTCATACCTGAGTCAGCCATCCAAGGAGGATGAATAAATAAGGGTTTTCAAACATTATCCTTGTGTTTTGTTAATAAATCCCGGTTCATTAGTTATTTCCTGTTTTGCTCTGGAAAAAGCCAAAAGAATCTATTAAAAGCCTATTATTGATTTCTAAATGGGAATTAGAAAAGATAATAAACTGTGCAACTGCTTCTTTGAATTGAAGGAATTAGATCTGATGCTATTTTCTTGTTTGTTGGGCTTGCTGGGAATGGGTATTTCTGCACTGAGTGCTTACAGATCTGACATTACTGAGCATGTCCAGATCCATTAATAATAATAACTTGGGTATGGGACAGGTTTATGATGTTAAATGCAGTAATCTTATCTTTTGGAAGCTTATGGTAGATTTTGAGGAAAACAGTGGTGCAAAATTACATGGTTTTATGCATAATTTCCATGGGTGTTCTTTGAGTTTTATTTGCTTCTGACACTTTCACACCAGTTTTGAGAACTTCCTGCTGCATCAGTGAGGTCTGCTTTGGTTCTTCTCTTCCACCTCCTGTCTGCAGCGATGTCCTGAAGCTCCCTTCTTGTCTTGGGTATTCTGTGGTCAGTGAAGGTCTACTTATTTCCTCTTTCTTCTCTGAGAGTGGAATTTATTCTGTCTCTAGTGACTTATATCCCCTTGTTCAGATCAGGCTGAGTGTTTTTTTTAAGCAGAGAATTAGGAATAGATAAAACCAATTAACACATTGAAGCCATCCTTATCTAGACCAAAATAGTTCCATTCTAGGTCATTTAACACGAGAGAAATGACATGGATTTTGTATGAGATGACAGGGAGGAAAGTACAGGTGTGAATCAGGGAGCCCAGAAGTGCTGTTCTGAAAACATGAACTCAGAAGTAACGCTCTTCCCTGCATGGGCTGATGGATATTAGATATTACATATTGCAGCGTGTGCATTGGGACCATTCTTTCAGGTCGAGACAACTTAGTAAGAGTGGTGGAAGAAGCGGTTTTTGTACAACTTCAGAAATCAGGTACCAGTATCATTACTATTTTCAGATATGACTTTTGCCTTGTTGCATAGTTATAGCAAACTTTTCCTTTCTGCCTTTTTTAACATTTCATTACTGCAGCATTTGCGATTTTCCATTCTTCTTCTGTTTAACATGGCTGAAAAGTCTGTCTTATTTCACTGGTTTTTATTGGCACTTTTGCGTTTTGGGGTATGAGATCAGTTGTCCTGATTGTTTCACGTGATTGTTAGGATTTTTCTGTATTTCAGTTGACTCCTTGAAGGTCTTCTGCATTACTTGGACCTGTAATACAAAGTTCCAGTCATATATACAAGTATTTTCGTTTATATACTTACTGGTGACCAACATTTATCATAAGAAAACACCTTTAGGTAATTACTAGTCAGTATTAATACTTGTTTCCCTATGACTTTATTGGAATTGAAATTTTAATTTCAATTTGAAAGGTACATTTTTCATAGTTTACCATATTCTTTATTTTTCTTCACTTCTTTTTGATTTTTTTTAAATTTTAAAATACAATTTTAAAATGGAAAAGACAAAACAGAATCAAAACTTTAAAAAAAATTAGAGGTAATTGTGGAACACTGGAGTTCACTCCTTTGGATGGCCTTCTGGAAGAGCCTGTTTCACCTCTCTCTATTGATTATATAGGGCCTTAGTGTGGGTACCTGAAGTTAGACTTTTAAGTTAGACAGTGTAAATTCCTCACATACTCTTTCACATTTATGATGAATTCATTTGTGGATCAAAGTGTACGGCCATGGCCCTTAGTTAGACAACTATAAAAAAGTTTCTGTAGAATAGCAGGCAAAAGAGAGGATATTGTACTTTTAGAAATATGGTTGTGAAGTCTCAGACATCATGGGAAGGCTAAAATAGAAAATCCTGGACACAGTCTATTATGCTGCCATTAAATTATGAGAACATTTTCTCAGGTTTGAGTTCATATGGATAGTTCTGTCTTTTTACATTAGATATTGTGAGCCCAAATGCCCTTCTCTAGGCTGCTTTCACTACTGAATTTGCTATCTGTGGGCTAAATCTGGGTTCATGCTGAGGGTTAGGATGATGAAGTCCCTTGTTTTCCAAATGGCTCTTTGTGGGCAGTACAACTGTTCTGCAGATTTGCCCTTTGCATAGTAACTGAGTCTTCTTACTGACTCTGTCTCTATGCTTATCTCAGTCACTATGGGTCAAGATATGCTTCTGAAACTTACTCAATAAAAAATTTATACAGCCAAGAAACAATGAGGTCAACATAGACAAGTATTTCCCATACCTTTAGCACTATGATAAAGCAATATGCGTAAACATAATTATAAAGTATTTGGGAGAACATGGAATACAGCCTGTTATTCAGCTGTTCAGCTAAATAGGAGTATTATTCTTCAAACCAGCTGAAACTGCTGAAATACTCAGTGCTATCACATGAATGTCCTAAGAAAGGGCACATGTACATGGGTGCTCTTTCCCGGGCATTGCATGTCCTGCAGCTTTCTTACCCCCAGTAAGAAAATCAGTCAACCCTCCTTTAAAGTCTTTGGCCCTGGGCAAGTGCAAAGTTGCACGGTAGATGAGGGGTTAATGACATGCATGCAGCTGCTAATACTTAACTTCTGAGGCAACATGGTCTTCAGGGGTAATTTCCAGGCAGACTCTGACATGTCACATTTACCATCAAACACAGCTAGAGCCACTGCACATTTTCTTAGGGCTATCAGGAGCTCCTGCTGGCCTTCTTCCTTTTTGCCTGCTGTACAGATTTTCATTAACCAGTTGGAGTCTCTCTATTTCTACGTCTACTTCTGCTGAGTGTCTGTGTATATACGGGTAACTCCAAGTTTCCCTGACTGACTAGAGAAGGTTGTTGTTACTTGATGACTTATCAGAGTACTGAGTCCTATTTCCACAAGATGAAGTGCGTCAAGAGAAGTAATTGTAAGAGAAGGTGTCAGGGTCAAAATATGGAAGGCCAGATAGTACTAACTAGAAGGGGAGCTCAGGAGATATCTGAAAGTTTAAATATATGCCTGAAAAAATACACTAGAAAGTTTTTGAAGTTAATTAGAAGGTACAAAGAGATATTGACTGAAGTGGCTCTATGGAGCACCTGAAGACAGCTCCGAAAGCATCCCAAGGCTGTGCCTCTGCTGTGGCTTGAGGTGGGCAGATACACTTGCCTGGCTATTCTAGCCTGGAGTGTAGTTGGTTTGGATGAGATTCCCAGGAAGGCAGGGGCCTCATTTGCAGGTGCCAGAACTCTGGCATTCTTATGTGGCCTGTGTTGACATCTGGACAGTACATACAACTCCAGCGCTTTCATGAAGAGGAAGGCAGGAAGGTCCTGCAGTCACACCCCTGACCGCAATGCAGATATATCTTCGCTTGTGCCACTATCTGCTCTATCAGTTCTGCTCTCTGTTACTGTGAGGATAAATCCACAAGCACTCTGACATTCAGTTTGTCATACAGATGAAGAATGAAAAAAATAAAATGAATCAGAATAAAGGGAAGCAAGGTAATTACACTCATCTTCACAATATTCAATTCAGCTCCATCCAGATCTCTAATTTAAGGTCAGCCCAATAATTCAGTGAACGAAATCGAAGTGGATGCCATTAAAAATGGAATATTTACCAGGCTTCAGTGCTCACTGAACATAGCTGTTCTTTACCTTGGTAATTTGCTTTCTTATTTGCCAGGCTAAAACCTGAAAAATTCTCCAAATACTATACAAAGTGTCACTACAATCTGGATTTGAATGGCACCAGTGCTAGTTTTTACTGATTTTCACACACAAGCTTATAATTTCTGCCTAATTCTAAAGGGGAGTATTCACACCTATGCAAAGAATTTTCTCAGGACCTGGATAGTCAGGGATGGATTATGGAACCATAGCCCTCTCGTGAGCCTGAAATTTGTTACACTGTATGAAGGTTAGTTATTGAGGCAGGTGAATGAATGGGTGGTCTCTGTTTAATTTTTAATCTGTACATTACTTTAGCTGCTGTCTTTGATGACATTCTTGCCAGGGAGGCCAGGGGCTAAGCAGGTAATGCAGCAGAGCAGAATTTTTCTACATTAAAATTTCCTACTGTTACCAAATAGGTCCGAGCACAGCTCCCAGAAGTAAAAGTGATGAATAAGCAAAGCAATGTTATCCAACCTGGAAAACAGAAAGACTGCAAGACATAATCATAAAAATGTTGGAAGTGATGAGTGTCTTGTCTACACTAGAGTTCCAATCAGCAGTAACAGCAACGGGAAATTTTTAGGAAAATCTCTGTGATATGGAGCCATTAAAGTTGGTTCCTGTAGCTCAGGACCAAGGAGTGTTTCTACAGGGCAGTTTCAGACAGGACTGCTTTGTTTTTGGATTATCTACCTCTGGATAAATCAGATTTTGATTTTCTTTGGTTCGAGTCCATTTAAACATTCATCTGCATGAATTCATCTATAAATTCATCACAGCATTAATCTATGAACAGTTTAAAGCTGTTTATTAACTGATGCAGGCCCCCTCTTCCTACTGGTGTGTCAGTGAACTTCCAGTGCTGCCTGGCTGTGACATTTAAGGTGACCCTTTGCCAACACGTGGTTCTGGGGCACAGCCAGGACTCTGGCAGGGCTCAGTGGAGAGATCTAAGTGAGGGAATGGGAGACTGAAGGCAAGAGAGAACACACTCAGGTATTAGCATCAATAACCAGGAAACAGTAAAGAGAAAGCAATATAAAACAACAGGTCATATCTGAGGCCTTTTATTTCAGAACTCTCTCTGTTTCAGGACTTGTTGCAATGTGAAAGTTGAGCCTTTCAAAGCCCTGGCCAAGGAGTCTTCTCGGTGAAAGATGATGTGTCAGATAAACAGGACATAGAAGGCTGCCTATAGTCTCAGGTGCTGCTCAGCAGATGATGCCAGCAGGTTTGGGAACTTCTGTCTGTAGCAGGGAAGCTCCTTGCCCCTGCAGCTGCAAGTGCTGATCAGAGGTTCCCTGCGCTCAGAGCTGGTTTCCAACAGCTGTGCACTGAGTTCTGTGGGGAAAAGTGTGAGGCAGCCCATTTAAACGGAATCACCTGTTGTAAATACATTTGGATTTTAGTGAGGTGCAGGAACCTGTTTTCTGGCTCAGCTGACAGCAAACAATCCTCTGAATCCTTGAAAAAAAGAGGATGGCAAAAAATTTTTTTCCCATTGTGGTAAATTCATGGCATTCTGAGTCTGAGTGAATGGTGCCTGTGTATTTCCTCTGAAAGCCAGACACACACTCATGTTCCCTTGAATATCAGGGCTAAACACAGGTGAGGAATTGGTTCTGTGGGGTGGGAGGCTGGGGGAAATTCTCTTCTGTATGGGATATATCTGTGTACATATTTAACAGAAACAGGGCTAACATTTCTGTTAGCTCCTGAACCATATGAGTCTGTAAAAAGACCTTAGGACACCTCCTTATAGTCCCTAGATCTGCAACACTACATACTGGGATAGTTTAAATGGTTTGAAACTGAAAATTTGGCTACAAAACCACTGAAATATGTAAGCTATCCCAAATTTTATGGGATTGAAACTTCCTTTTTTCTTGTTATTAGCATCAAACAAAGATAAAGCAACAGTGTAAATAGACAGTGGAGTGTTCCTTGGGCCACGTTTGCTGATGAGACACTTGCATTTCTCTCTGTATCTGTCTTTCAAGATACTGAGGCTTTACTCAGTAGCTGCTCTCAATGTGGGTGAAGGTGGCCATATGGCAAGCAGAAAACAGTGCTGGAAGAACTTTCACACATAGCTATTGCAGTGCTTTCCTTGCTAAATGAGGATTTTCTTTCTTAAGTCTAGATTTCACACTCAGATCTCTGGGGTGATGCATTAAACCACAAACAAAGCTGAAGTGTTTCCATCAGCCTGTTTTAATGCCTAGGAGAAATGCACCTTCTTCTCTTTTGTGCTGGGGGGCTGTTTTGTTGAAACGTCTCTGTTCCAATTGATATGGAAGCTGGGGGAAGGAAGAACTCTGTTAGATTTGCTGTTAAATCTACAGCAGGTTCATCAACAACTTTGTTGCTGGTATGTTCTCTTAGCATTGTCCCTGAGGGGTTTCTCTGAATCCTCCCTCAGTTTTGCTTGCAAAAGTGCATTATGCTACCGTAAGTTTTAGATTAATTTTTCTATTTCTCAGATCTACAATGTGTTCCTCTAAATCACCTGTTTCAACCAAAGCATCTGTTCGAGTGTGACTGTGTGTACATGTTTTTCTTTGTACGACTTAGCTTGTCGTATCTCTTTCAATCTCGCTGTGCTTTCTGTCCATCCAGGTGTCAGGCCGCAAACCAATATTGATTTCAGAGACCATATGCTACCCTGATGTCTACAAGCATTTCTCCTGGTAGTATCAGTGGGAGTTCTGCCTGTGGAGAGTCAGGGCTTTCCAAGCTTGGATGCTACTCTTGATACTTCTTGTGTTGGCTTCTTAACTTTTCTTCACGACAGACAGAAATTTAGGTACAATTCAAAGCAAAGCTTGCTTAGTCAAATAACTACTAATTTGCTGTGAATCACAGTTCAACTTTCAGCAATATTTAACTGCAAACTTTACGAACAAAACATTGTACTATGAATATGCAATAGTAGTTAATGTAAGTAACATCAGTATACATCTTTTGGCCTGCCCAAACATGGTGCCTGATTTAAACCTGCTGAAATCAAATGAAAGATGAATGTGTTTTTTAAGAAGTCAGGTTTATAGTTACCTAAACCCTCTAGTTAGAGGAGCAGGGTATTTGGAAGCAGTGGTTCTTCACCACAACCTGGCACAATTTAGGAAGTCTGTGCTACCTTAATCTGAGTCTGGCTCTACCTCCATGGGCCGACTAGATATAGGTCTGTCTCAAGCTTTTGGACAGTCCTCTGACCCTGCTAGCAGGGATGGAGCATACGAGATGGTGTATGGACAGCACGTTCACCTCTACAGAGTTCAGGGACTATTTAGGGGGACTGACTCTCCAGCAGTTTTTGGGTTGTTTTTCTAAGAGGCTCAGCCACATGGGCTTCCTTCGTTATTCAGCCATGAATAGGAACTATCTTGAAGGTCATAAATTAATTAGACTCTTTTATGTAGCACCCTCCTCAGTTAAATACTATATTATAGTGCCGTGTTCCACTGTGAGTGCCTTTGTGCTAAAAGACGAGCGGGACCCTTCCAGTCCTGTCAGAGAGGTCCTCCAGCAGCCTCTTTTTCTGGTTGAGTTTTTTTTTCCCCACATGAAATGCTGTGGTCTTCAGCATTGCACTTCTGGAGCAGTTGCCTAATTTTAATGTTTTTATCCAATAAATGTCAATCAAAAAAAAAAGGTATTTCTCCTGACACAGACCTTTAATTCACTGTTTTTTAGAGGCAATTCTTTCTCGTAAGAGATTCTGGAACCCAGGCAAAAATCAACCACCTGCAAGTGCTGAATGGAGGATGGCAGGCCATATCATAGAATCATGGAATATCTCAAGCTGGAGGGCACTGATAAGGATCATATCTTTAATTGCCAAATACATGTCCAAGCATAGACACAAGACCCCAGTTCAAAACTTGGGAAAGAATTGTGCTTCCCTTAGCCCAGAAGAGGAAAAGGTTGGGAGAAATATATCAGTTTTAGCCTATCTCTTCAACAAGGCAGAAAATCTAGTGCCAAAATGTTGTACCTACCCAGCTTGTGGTCATGCCTAGCCCTTGGTCATAGCTACTCTGGTAGATATTGCAGCTGTAAAAAAGGCGGGAAACTGGGATGAATATCTCTTTAGTTGGGAAAGTTTATTCAGTCTTGATTTGTTGGACTATTGGGGAAAATTTCTCCCAGACTCTTGCAGACAATTAAACTGATACTTCTTCATAGCTCACAAATGGGCATCTATAGGTGATAGTCATTAACTTCAGGTGTGCACCGGCCTGTATATGAAAGACTCCACCTCAAACATAGTCCCCAGAGAGACTGAACACTTCAATAATTCCATTTGTATAAGCTGTCTTGTGCAAGGTTTTTTTTAAAGCCGTGAAACTAGTGGCCTTTCCATAATATCATCCATTCTAAGTTTACAGTATATCACGTCCTTCAGAAAGTGGTGGCCTCTTACCAAGAATCCAGGCATGTTTTTGCAAGTGTCACTTCGGAGAGGTTTTTCTCTGTAGGAATTAAGCCTGATAAGAAAACAAAGCCTTCTTCTGCACAGTGTATGAGAAAACTTTTTAAAAAATTTGCTGTTAATCAAGACAGTTTTGCTTTTATTGCACAGCAAATGAAAAGCACTTTTAGCTGTGAAATAAAACTTTCAAAGAGAAGAAATCCTAAAATGCTTCTTTCTGGGTTTCTTCACCTGCTCAGCATTAAGCTATTAACTTGTAGTCTTTTGTTTATTGCATTTATGCTCTTCACATTTCTGTGATGGACAAGTGCTCTATACAATAATATAAGAATATTATATGACAGCTAGTGAGAAACACATGCAGCCTGCTTAGTTTATTTTAAGACATCTCTGAGGTTTACCCACTGTATCTGTGGTGATGAAATGAAGCTGGGATGAAACAAAATCTCTGTAAAAGGTAACTTAAGTTCTGGTTACCTCTGAGTGAAATATGATGAAAATACTGTCCTCCTTTTGCTTATCTTTGCTACTGTTTTCATTTCTTTATCTGGTTAAAGAAAGAGACTGCTGGTGGTGGAGAAGGATGGGGTGGGTCCAGGAGATGGGGGGCAGGGAGCAGACCTACTGAATAACATGCTCAAGAGCTCTCCTGCACAATGAGATTAGCACGATGTGATCATTTTGGTGCCAAGGTGCTAACACAATAATACAAGCGAGTTTGCCAACTTTTCAAATTGAATGTATTTGATTATTTGCTTTTAATTAGTGTGAGTTTTGGAGTATGTACAGGATTGTTAGAGATACATGAAAAGCCTCCTATGGCAGGAGAGTGTATTCTCAGTAAAAACGGTACAGCATTGTTCTTTTTTAGCTGTGGAGAATGAGATTTAACAGCTATGTTAAATGTTTTAGCCCGTTTCTATTGTGCCTCTGTTTCAACCTACTGGCAAGCCCAAGTGATGTGAGAAAATAAACCTCTCATTTGATCTGAATGTTGAGCACTTTGCCATAAGAAGAATTTCCAGCCTAACTTCAGGATAAGGAAAATATCACTGTTTTATTTACAGGAGGCTCCTACATTTTTCCCACTTAACAAGATCTTGAGTAAATTCATGCTGTCATTTTTTTTCCCATGCAGTGCTCTCCTTTATGTTCATTTATCTTGAATTTTGTAGTCAAGATTGTAGGTATTTAAAAATCTGTTTAAATGACAGAAAGAGATTACAGCTCTGGAGGAAATCTAACAAGACAAAATAGTTATTTGACCTCTTTCTCCTTAATTTTAAAGAAGGAAGACAGACCAGAGGTGTCTCAGGGATTGTTTGGATGATTTAGCACTGGCTCACTTCATGATTTGCCAGTCACTGGGAGTAACTCACCTCCCTGGACCAGGAGATGTGACAGCAAAAGGAAAAGTAACTCTCCTCGTTTGGCACAGATTGTAGGTCAATGCCCATTTCTCAGTTTTCAGTATTACCTGCCTTAACCGAGTTCAGACTCTTGGGCTTCCAACATCCAAAGAACAGGAATAAGAAAGACTCAACACATTCTGTGTGTTGTAGCAGAACCTTCTACCTATACTGTTCTTCAGACAATTATACACTGTTATATATGCACACACATATATATATTTTAAATACTCTCCCCTTAAACAATAGAGAAAAACAAATGGTTGACAATAACAATGGCAGCAGCTCTCCAACAAAAGCATGCAATTATTACAATTATACTATCCTTGATTAGGCTCCCATGCATTGCATTTCAATGTAATTGATGTTGTAGGTTGACACATTGGACACCAAATATTCTCGCCTGTCCCTTCACTCTTTTGTTTCAGAGCCTGATTTGCATTTTCTATGCTTTTAGTAATGAAGACTTAGCACTTTTCCTCCATTAGAAAAAAAAAGAGAGACACAATAATCTGCAACTCGGCACTTGTTTAAGGATTCTGACCCTCAAAAATACCACTTTGCTTCACACATTAGCTGCTTACAAAGAAGGAAGCTAATGTATCATCTAATTGGGCAAACCACTGCATCTGATTTCTCTCAATCAGACTATTAGCTTCGTAATTACCCATCTGCCTCATGTGGAAAAACGGCAAGGCGAACACCCAGCTAATAACATTCTCAAGAGCTCTCTACCACAATGAGATGAGCATGATGTTGTGGGATATAGTCCCTAACCATTTAAATGCCAAGGTGGTCTCACAATACAGTGGGAGTCTGCCAACCTTCACAGTCTGAATGTGCTTAATTATTTGTCTTTAATTAGTCTGAGTTTTGGGGTCTGTTCACCAGGATTGGTGATGAAAAATGAACGTCAGGAAATAAAGCCTCTCGAGCTCCCTGGCAGTCTGTTTTGCATCCTCCTGTCTGCTAAAATAGTGGTATGGATAGTAGGATTTATCTTGTGAGCAGCTCAAGTTTACTCTCACTTCTTTTTATGGAATAGAAAAAGTTTTCTGGGTTCCTAAGCCAGGGAGCTTTTTCAGAATTCAGATGGAGGATGCTCAAACAAACTTCAGCCTTGAACGTTTTATTTCCTGCAGTTTTACACTCTTGAGCTTTGTGGAGTTATTGTCAAACTACACTAATTCAAGTGAGGAGATGCTCAAATTTCTCTTCAGCAGAGAGAGGTGCCTTTCTGTACTTCTAGTCCTGGTTCTGCCCCTCCTGGACAGTTCACAGTATCTCTGAGCACGTCTCCCACTCGGTCAACTAGCAGATTGCAAAAGGCTGGAATGCCCTTGCTACCTGACTCCAAGGTTGAAACCATATGGTCAAGTCGCAGGTGATTCTCTGAGAAGGGCCCTTGGCTCTGTTTTCACTCCCACATGTGGTTTAGTAAAGACCACATCTGGTTGCAGGCAGAGTGCAGAGCAAGATACATCTGCCTAATCTGTGTTCTTTTCATTGATTTGGAAGCTTAGTGGAGATTCATTAAGGATAAATCAAATATTGATCCATATTGACTAATTAAAAATAATTGAGTTTCCTTCATGTGTCCTACCAAAAATCATACAGCATTCTTCATTTTATTGTAATTTATTCTTTTGTCATTGTGCCTAGAATACTGGTTATGGGCTTGATCCTGCAAGTGCTGATGATCGCAACAAGGGAATTAAGAACTTAGAGACAATCTTATAGCAAAAAGAAAAACACTCACCCATTAAATAACACTTAAAATTTCTTATGAGAAAACTGTCACATGTACCAAATTATTTTGCATATTGATATATTTCCATTCAGAAACACTCATGCTTTGGCCTTCCCAGAAACCAGCATCCAAAATGCTGCCGCAGATAGAGATATAATAATATATAATGGTATATGAGATATAAATGCAACTATTTATTAGTAACTCGATATTCCAACAACCCTCTCTGCCTTTCTAGCGGCAGGACTAGCAAGATGTGTACACAGCAAATGGAAACAACCAGATGGTCTTGCAGTTATGACCCTCACTCTCTTCTCTCCCATTGTTTACTGTTATCATTCATTGTACTACGTCCAAACCCCTTTACAGGTCTGCCAGCATGGATTGCTGGATGGAGGCCCTAAACTGCAAACTCTTCACATGCCTGTTTCTGATATTGCATAAACACTGCTTGGGCCATCGCAGATGATCTGTGAACCTGATCCTACCAAGCTAAGTCCAGATAGTAGTTTTTTGTCACATGAATCAAAGTATTTACTGCCACAGTTGGGTCATGTGAATAACTTTGTTGGCATAGGAAATCATTACATGCAATTTTTGTTCAAGGCTTCTCAGCAGTGTAGGCACCACTGAATTTGAATGCCCATAGTGTGACAGCCAGGAGAGGCAACCCCTGCCCCCAGAGGGAAAGAGGCATGAGAAATGGCTGTGCAGGGTTGATTCCAGTGATGGTACCCTTCACAGCAGGTTTGGGAGAAGTGGTGACTCTTCCTGAGGGGAGAAACCTCTTCCTCTCCTCAGCAGTGGAAAATGCCCTGGGCACTGAGATATTTCTCTTGGAGACAGAAAAAGCTGGTCTGGCTCTCTGGACAGCTGACGTAGTGAAGTCCTTGTTTGCCTGTTTTGCTGACCCTGGCACTTTGTTGCCACAGACAATTGCCTTCATTGCCTCTGCACAGAAACAGCTCTGGTAATTTCGTGGGGTCCTGTGTTTTTTTGCTGCTTGGTAATTTTGTCATATTAAATAATATTTTTCAGTTGAAAGGCACATAGCATTTTAGCCTCCCAAAACCTTCACCAGATATCATTAAGGGATTCCCAGCTGCGTTTCTGTAAACAGTGTCCCTGTTTTATTGACTGCAAAACTGGTGCGAGGCCTTGGGCAATGCCATGTAGTCATGTAGTTCTGTGAACAGCCTGTTTACCTGTTCATCAGACTGAGCACAGGGCCTTAAATAACTTCAACTCTCTTATGCATGTTGTCCTCACTCAGATGGCATTCTGATCTTCATTCAGGGTATGGCTTGCCTGAGTGGGCACTGTGAGACTGTTACTTCAAACGCCTGTGTTCTCTGTGCTTTACCTTCACCTTCTCCCTAGTGACCTCTTTGTGCAATCTTTGCTGAGACACATCACTTTAGTTGAGGTGTTGACTCACTGACAGCTTCGGATTAAGCTGGTATGGCTGAAGTTTTGGTGCCCAATCAGTCACCCTCCCCCGTGCTTGCTTCTCCTACAACTGCTGGTTCCAGAGGGGGATGGCCCAGCAGCTCTTGAATTGCTGCTATTTATCGCCCAGAATACTACCGCAAACAGACACTGGCTCCAGTTTTCTTTCATATATTGGCCTGTGAATTGCAGCAGTTCAAGAGCTGACTATTTTCTGCTCTGAGGTTATTATTCTCAGCCACAGACTGGGTAACTCCAGGATAAAGGTGCCAGGCAGGTGTCCTAGGGCAGGATCCAGTGCACCATCCCTGCTGCAGGTGTAAGCAAGTGCAGTTCAAGACTTGCCCTGTTTATTGTGCATAGGTGTGTTAATCCTGTACCAGTGACAGTGGCTATTTATGCTGGGCATGCACAGGACTGCTGCTTGGAAAGATTGAAGGCTGAGTTGAGAATGACATTAAAGGTGACAAAACCATCCAGTTGGACCAACAAAAAGTTTCTTCTGAGTCACTCTCCAGAAGTTGCTGCTGAATATGACTCCCGTTTTCAAACATGCATGCACATTAACTGGCACCAATTCAGTGAGAAAGCTGATGATGGGAGCTGTCTTGAGTGTCTTGAACTGCATGAATAGCCTGTGTTGTGGCCGCTGTGAGAGGAGAATCATTGATGAGGTAGAAGAGAAAATATTCTAGAGATTTAAACTTTAAAGGATGACTGAAAGACCCTAGGAACACATTTTTTCTTCTTAAGCAGGAAGATGCATAGGTTTTTCAGAAAAATCTCTAAGTTAAGGTTTCAGTTTAATGTTTAAATATTTTTCTTGGACATAGGTTTGCTGTGAGGAGGAATTTCTTGCTAGAGTAGAATTGATTCCTTCCAATCTAGATATTCATTGCACTCATAAGCAGTGGTTTGCCTTTCACTAAAAAATAAGTGACTTTTTTCTCCTGCTTTCTTGTCTCAGGAAATGAATTTTTCTCTCCTTTAATAAATGAATGAGGGATAGGCTGGCCTTTATAATTTATAATTTTTGTAATCTTTATAATTGTTATAAACTTCATAATCTTTTTAATTGTTTCTTAGCAAGGCAAGGTAGTAGTTCATCTTCTCTTCTGGCTCTGAACTGCCCCATTAGTTTTGCTCTCCGTTGGCCATCAGTATTTCAGCTATGTGTGATCTATTCCTTAACTCTCTGCAAAGTAACACCACTGAAGTTTGGTTCAGTTCCCTGTTTGACCCTGGTGATTCAGTGTTGTCTTGAGGTCCCCACTGAACTCTTGGTGCATAATAGTGCTTGTACTTTCTTGGGAAAGTACATGTTGCTTGGGAAAGTCTTGCTTGTACATGTTTCATGTAGTTGTGAGATTTTCAGATGCTGAGGTTAAAAGGGCCTTTGATATGCCTGGGACAGGTGAAAATGAGCTCCCTTCAGAGGTAATAAATGTACAGGACATAATCTGAAGGGGATTCTATTATGGTGTGTGTGTTCCTGGAATCCCTTGTCTCTGCTGCTTTCTGTGAGTTTCTGCAGGATATGAGCACATTTTGTAACTCTTGACCATCGCTCTAGTCCACCTTAGAAGATCAAACATCCTTATTGGCCCCAAATTTAGAGGGAACAATACATCAGCAGATCCAGTGATGTTCTTAATTAATTTAACTCACACAGCACACAAGTGCAATAAGGAACTCTGTCAAATGAAAGTCTTTTCCATCATTCCTTTTTCCTCTTAAAACAAAGCGGGCAGGGCAACTGCCCAGAACACATGAATCAATGTATTCGTAGTTCTGGGAAGTAATGTCTTCCTTTTATTATTTTTATCATTAGAAGCTGTTGGTTAAGTAGGCTGAAATACAGAGTGGACAAAGGAACCAGAAGGGTGTGTTGGGACTTTAGGCAGAGCAATCCGGCTGCTCTTCCCAGGGAGAGATCAGCAGCTCTCTTCCTGAGAGATTCTGGTGCACAGCCAGTACTGCATGCAGCCACCTCTGGAGGGGAGAGAAAGTGAATTTAGGAGAGGAGGCCAGGACAAGTCTCCATTCTTATAAGTTACATGGACTGTAATGCCAAACACTACTTCTCTGTGGTGCCTTATCTAATTCAAGAAACTGTATAAACAATACCCCAAACCTTTACTAAGATGTGAACCTTAATAAGAGTATTA
Source organism: Rhagologus leucostigma (assembly GCA_013397725.1). NCBI lineage: Eukaryota > Metazoa > Chordata > Aves > Passeriformes > Rhagologus > Rhagologus leucostigma. Next base: position 1,886,969 of record VZTD01003019.1, read on the forward strand.
GAAATATCAGACTAAAACAACAGAAGAACACTTCTATGCATCATTTGAAAGAACTTCTTCCTTCCAGAATTTAGTTTTTCTAAAAACTGCTAATACCCAACCGGTTTTGTCTGAATACACAGGATGCAGTTTATTCCACTGAGTTTGTGTTCGGTGCCAGGCTACAAGGTCACTTCACAAAAATAGGGCTCTGTCTCTATCATAACCTAGACCTACTTGCAATTCACCCCTTTCACCTTGGCCACAAAGCTGTTTGTTCTCGTCAGGACATAAGCTGAATATTTATAATAATAAGCCTTTATTGAACGGTGGTGTCCAAACTCATGGTATTACTTGCAGCAACACTTGGGGTAATGAAGAGTTCAGTATTATCAGTCACAGACTTGGTTTTGATAACAATGTACTGACTTCTGCTATGTGAAGAGACTAATGTAGCTAGACTGGAAAGGACTTTATAAACAGCAGTTTTGCTTAGGGCATCAGCTGTCAATCATTTTCTGTGAGAGCTTCTAAATGAGGTTAGTGTGCTGGATGGGCATGTTGTCTGTTGTTTAATCGAGTCCTTGATGCAATCTTCATGGTCCTTCTAGACTCCTGGAGGAGACTCTGGACAGGGATCTAAAAAAATTGTCAAGAAGTGCACCTGGAATGACAAAGAATGATAGAAAACTCTAGTCAGACGACATCCTTAGAGAGGTTAGCGAGCTTGACTTGGTGACAGATGAACTGGAGGGTGATGCCTGATTTCAAAGGGAATGACTTTTACATTTTTTGTCTGACAAAGTGAAGATGAATGGACTGGAATTTATGAAAGATAATATTTATAAAGTTATTTTAATCTGTAATGAAGTTTCCCATTCCATTAAGTAATATTGCAAAGTTTACACTGCGAATGGGCTGCTATTCAAACTGCACTGCTGGGTCATTAATTAAAGTGTGAATGACTTTTATGATAGCTAAATTAAAGAGACCTATGTCTACCCAAATTACAGTGACAGCTACTCCCTTCTTGGCCATGAAGATCAATTGATGGTTTTATGATACAATCCCATGTTTTTTACCAGCTTGCTCAAGTTTGTCCATCTCCTGGTAAGGGTAGAACCTTCCTGTAACACTCTCTTTTACTAGCAGATAAGGTAGCTGCTGTTGCACTGAAGACCAAGAAAGCACACAAGAAATATGCCAATTAGGTCTTGGGAGGAGGCAAGGAGCCCAGCAGGAAAGTTACATTTTCTCTTTGCTTAATAAAAAAGGCTGAAACATCGTTTCTTCATCTCCTTCTGCCCTGGTGCAAGTTCTTGATAGGATTTCATTTGGTTGCGTAGCAAAGGTGGCCTTTTGATCTTCACTCAGGCTCCAGGATCTTGAATAGTAAGAAATCAGTTTTTAAAATTAAACCTTTAAGACGAGACTACTATTTTAAATCAGAAAGGACTACTCGTTGGGAAAGGAAAATGCATTTGGTCCCTCTTGGCCAACAACATGGAGCGGCTGCATGCCTGGTGCAAGGGGAGTAGGCAGGAGCAGTAACCCTTGCAGTGGCTGCACAGTGGCTGGCTCCCGGGAACTGGAGGGTCTCTGCCCAGTTTCAGTGGACAGGTGTCATTTCCACACAGTGAAAAAAACCATCCTCCGAAGCAGCCGCTAATTGGCCCCCTTGTTGGCAATCTCAGCAGAGATGCCAGCGTGAATGGGCATTGAAATCCCACTCAAACCCTTCGTGGTTTTCTCCTCAGGTCAAGGTTGAGGTGCTTTGGCAGAGAAGTGTGAGGAAAGCTGACACTGCTGCTGTCAGTCTCCAGGTCTGTCAAGCTGCCACCTTTTCTAAGCACTGGAACACAGGGGTTTGGGCTTTTAAGATGTGTTTTTATTACTGTGTTAAACTTTGTGCTTTTGAAAGTGTTGTCCTTTAAGGGGGGGTTGTCAATGCCAGTGAGCAAGGGAAATTTCTAACCTGCTCCTAAGGCAATATGTACAGCAATTTATTGCTTACCTAGAGCCTGCCTTCCCTAACATTCCAAACACACACCGTCAGAGCCTGCCACCATCTTTTATACAGAGTAAGGGAGACCCTCCTCCTTTATAAGCAGTCTGTGTGACCCAGAATAGTTCAGGCCGATAAGTTACACTTGTTTAATAGATGCTTCATAAGGCCAGAGAATTTATCTTCTAAATAGAACTTTCATCAAATACATTACTTCAGCATCAAATATATCGAGTGTAGAAGCTTTTTAAGGCAGCATAATGATTTTAGGGAATGTAATTCAAGATACTTGCTAGTATACAGCATACAAGGACACTTATGTAAAAAAGACTCACTGATTCTATAATACGCACAAATGGTTTGGGAGGCCTGTAGATGTTTAAAACTCCTCCAAAAGATTGTGTTGCACTTCACAAAGGCTTTGGTTTGGTTCTGCATTAACACACAAGCTAACCAGGAAGTCTGTGGGGACAGCACGCAGAGGAGTCAGTCAGCAAGACCTCTGACACCAGCTTTTGCAGGGCTTGGATTCATCCCTGCAAGTTATTTCTTAGAAAAGAAAAACAGTCCATTAAAAATTTTAAGCATCTTGACTACTTTTCTGATTTCTGAAACCTTCTTAGAGAGGCTTATAGTCACTACTAATGCTGTTTTAGTACAAATTTCTGGCCCAGACCCTGAGGGCTCTTTACTTGCTGTTGGATTTTTTTATTATTATTTCTTTTTCACTAATGCCTTGCAAAACCACAGAGGGTATTAGCCCATCTGAGAGCAGGTAATGTTGCAGAGGGAACCGTTTTCAGTGTCATTTTCCTCCTTAATGTTCTTTAAAGCTTTTGTGCTGCAACTATCTGAAATAAGCACTCTGCCCTAGAATTTGTGCCAGATAACAGGTTTCCCCAAACTTAGTGCTCCCCTTACAAAAGCTGTACGCTATCTATATCGAATGTTTTCCTGCAGGTTTTGATCATGTGTTTTTTATGCTCCTAATCTAAGGGAACAAGTGAGATGGAAGGTCTGCCTAAGGAGATGCTGCATATGCTCAGATTTTGGTGCTTACAGGTCTGCTGTGGCTTCTCCCACTGCAGCATTAGCAATACAAATGAAATAAGCCTCAAAGCTGCAGAAAGCCGCTTATGAGCTGCACCTGTGCAGGGCTGAATTCAGGGCAGCAGTGGAAACAAACCAAGTGCACAGACTTGCCTTTCTTAACAACTTTCCTTTCTGTTTCCTTTCACCTGGCTCTTCTAGTAGCCAAATCTCTTTGTGTGATACTGGGAATCTGCTGAGGCTCCAGCAGAGAAAAACTTTAAGGAGAAGCAGCTGCTACTGTGTCTGCTCCAAGGGGCCACACTTCACAAGGAAGTAAGAAAGCTTCAAGTTCAGGGACGAGTGACAGAAAGAATTACCTGAATGGAAACCTGGTTTGGCATGAGGGAGCAAAGAAATTTAATGAATTTTGTTCATCAAAGAGAAGGTTAAACAGGGATTAATATATCTACAGAGGAAAAAAATACAAGTACTGATGGGAGCAAAAAGTTGTAAAAGAGTCCAGGGTTGGAAAGTGAGGCTTGACTTATTCAGACTAGATATAAGGCACATTTCTATCATGAGGATAATTAACTGTTGGAACAACTTAAGGGCTGAAGTGGTTTTTCTGTCATTGGAAAATATTGCTGTGTTGTGCTGTAAGATGTGCTGCAATTTAATCACTGCTTTTGGATTCAAAATGGGAGATAATAGAGATTCAGTCAGTATGGAAGAGGTGAAAATAAACAATAATATTGATGCTTGTCTACTGTTTATGAAGTTTATCAAGTCTGATTTGCACAGTATCTATTTTTTCTTTCAAAATTATTGGCAGAAGAAAAAATTTCCTTTTGTCATATCTTTACATTTTTTTATTTTGTTCTGTGACATACACAGCACTTATAGTATTCTGGAAAAACAACTTTTGGAAAAAGAATTAGTAAAGAGCCTACACGTTTTAGTATCAAATAGTTTTAAGGCACTCAAACTGGAGAGAAGAAGATCCTATTTCAGGAGGTTTAAGTAGCAACTGGCTCAATCTTTTTACAGTAAAGTGCAGAACCTACCAAATATAATTCTGTATTTGTATGTATATGCACTGTAAATATTGACATGTTAGAGAAAATACCAACACAATTCTGAAATTAAGCTCTGCCCAATTTTGTGAAGAATTAAATTGTGCTGCCTTTTTTTTTTTTTTTTCTGTAAAATGAGACTTACACCAACATCCACTTCTTTTTTCTGTTTGCATCGGGATGGGTATGTTTGTAGGAGTACCTGTGTAACAGTATAATTTGGAAGAGTTGTAAGTGGGACCTTTTTTTTGCGTTTGGAAGAATGTGATCTGCATTCCAAGTATTCAAATATCTTTCCCACTTGAAATCACTCGTACTGCACATATAATCCCAGTTGGATGTGTTATATTCTTGCTTGGGTTCGTCAATTTTTAAACCAAATTAACAGCAGTTTTGAAAAAGAGAGAAAAAAAGAAGTGAAAAGATGAAAGGCTAGAGGATACAAGACACAGGCTGGACACTATGATTGTAAGGCTGTAACCAGGTGAATTTAAATAAAGGCCAATTAGGCAGCCACAGGGGGAGAGTTTAAGGGAATTGTTATGATCCTGCTTGGTCAGAAGATAAGCCATGATGGTTCAAGTGCTTCAGGGTGTGATCCATTAAATAAATGCTCTTGTAGTGGTGTAGCTGCCAATACACATCCTCAAAGTAGTATTTCCTCTGAAATTTAGCTTTTTAAGTATTTATGTAATTTACAGAGGGGCCCATACTTTTTTCATGCAAAGTCTGTCCGTGTTCTTTTCCTTGGGCCCAGGTGTATGAGCCATATGCCGTATATCAGATGGGCTGTGGTCATCACCTTCACTTTGGTTTTAGTTGCTGTGTTTTTACCTTATTTCCCATGGCAGATGTACCTATCTGGTCAGGTACCACAGAGTGGCCGTACTAAGGGTCATTTACTCCTGTTAAGTGGCAGAGTGGTACACTGGAAAACTTCCATAATCTGTATTTTGGTCAGAAGCATCCAAGGATGTTGTCTCAAAGGTCAGCAAAAGGGATTTAAAAGTAGGTCTGACTGACAGTTACTTGAACTGTACAGCTCTGAGTACAGCTCTGTATTAGCTCTATAAAACAAATAATTCAGGTTAAAAAGTAAAAAAAAAAAGCAAAGGTTTTACTGGTGATCAGCAAGCATTTAAATAAAATTAAATTTCTATTGATTTAAACAGATTTAAACATAGAAATGATATGAATTACATAAGGAATTATAATAGGAATTACACAGATGCATTAATTTTATGTACTGGTAAAGGTACGAAATATAATTTTATTATACAGGGCTGCTGGGTATAGCACCATGAACCAAGTCTCTTCTGCTGCAATGCTTAAAAGACTGTGCCAGTCTATATATATTTTGAGTTTGTTTGTTTGCGTTTTATTGTCACCTCACTCTGTCTTGTCTTTCGCCTCCCCTCATGTATGTTTTGCCCCTGTTGGATCTAGTTTGAACCTGGATTGTAAATGACCTGAGATAAGAGGCCTTCCATTTAGGAAGTGTGTGTACTGGCTCATACAGTGGAGTACCACAGTAATAATGCTACACCGGGAGGGTAGTGAGGTGCTGCAACAGCTTGTCCAGAGAAGTTGTGGCTGCCCCATTCCTGGACATATCCAAGGCCAGCTTGGGCAGGGTTGGGAATAGCCTGGTTTAGTGGGAGGTGTCCCTGCTTATGGCAGGGCAATTGGAACCAGATGGTCTTAAGATCTCTTCCAACTCAAATCGTTCTATGGTTTTATGAATAAGTATATATTTGGAGTCCAAGGAACTGCTAAGGGAGCTCTGCCCAGGGAGGAAGGTTTGTAGGATTGAGTTGCTAATATCCAGCAGAATCCACAGCATTTGGGAAAGAGAAGCAGATACATGGTAAGCGTTGCCCAGAGCATACAGGGTTGGCTGAAAAGGTCAGGGTGGGGAAAGGTAAGCAAGTAGGGCTTCTTGTTAATCTCATGACTTTAGCACTCCCATTTGGGGAAGGAGATGGCTTTCCTTGAGGAAGAGGATGGATTTGGAAAGAGATGTAACAGAGAATAAGAGGAGTTGTGCTTCTAACCCCATGCAACTGAAATCAATGGATTATCTACATCTAGTGTCCACGGGACATTATGGATCTGGTCCCACGGAAGGAGTGCCGCACACCAGTCCTCCCTCTGTGGCTCCTGACAGGCAGTCTGAGCTCCTGCACACCGAGATCACATGGGATCGTTCCTTTAGATAGTAAAAGGGTCACAGAGGTAGCCTTCAGTGGGGACATATAACCCAACTGCTGCAAAACTGTGAATTCAGTTGGGAACTTGGAAATTTTCCTCATTTAAGGAACTACGAGAGAGAACAGGGCAGGGAATGAGCAAAGGCACTGGCCTAAATGTTGAGAGAGAGGACTTCTGAGGCAGGGGAAAATCACAAGATAAAAATATCCCTGCATTTACAGCACAGGGTGGGGCAAGAAAATAAAGGTGGAGGAAGTTTCTAGATAAAGCATCCTTTAAAAGTACTACAGTTTTTGATGTGATAAACATCATTCAAAGCAAACAGAACAGCTGCAAAATATGATAAAAATCACTTGAAAGTTCATTGATTTTGCAGTAAAACTGTAAGTACTTCACTTTATAATAATTGTTCCTCTCATGCTTTCAAATCTTGTACTTGAGCTACAAGAGTATTCAGGTCAGGGCTGCATTCAGAAAATAGGCACAAAAAGACAATGAAGCTCAACTAGAGAGATACTTTAATCATGAGCTAATTTACAAACCAAAGCAAAACAAAATCATTTTTGTCTAAGATTATTAGAAGATGCTAATTTGCTGCCTAAAATTATCTTTTTCTGTAACCTAAAAAAAAAAATTAAAACCCGACTCTTATCTTCCTAATTAAATTTCGTGACTTGGCTTACATGGTTGGTTAGATTTTTTTTTTCTTGTCTAAAGACAATATGCATGTGTTATTCAAATATGAGCTCCTCTGTAGTATAAACTCATATAAACACTGTCTTGATGGTGCTAAACTAATGATAGTGTTTTTTCTAATCATTTTCTCTTGGCTTGTAGCTATATTTAAAATAAGTGAGCAGCTTTTATGGAAGAGAGGCACATGTGAAAATAGAGCTCTGCTAAGTGTATGCAGCCTTGTAAAATTTGTAAGAGACTTAAAAAAACCCGACACAAAAACAACAAACATACCCACCACACCCACCTGCCCTCCTCCCCCAGACTCAGGAATTTAAAGCAATGTTGGGTAGCAGGAATATTTCTGTGATCATATGATAAGGACACTCAGCATCAGAGCTGGGCAAGGTAAGAATAGAGAGTATTCATTTTAATGAAAAATATGAATATGTGCTTTGTTATTTGTAATAATTTTTGTTTTCTGGAAACATCTATGAGAGCATTTTTTCCATTTTTTTTATTTTTAAAAAACATGATGGTGATTCTCTGTACGTGGGCACAAAAAAATGAACACACAGTTGCTTGCAAACTTTCTAGATGAATAAATTTAAGTATTTTTGTGTATATTTTTAACATAAATTATATTTTCTTCAGATGTGATTGCATAGCCATCTTAAAGGCTCTCTAGGGCCTTTAGGCACATGTTGTAGCTAATTAGTAATCTGTCTAATAAATAAGTGCGTGGCTCAAGAGTCTACTCCTTTACTTAGGTTAGACACAGGCTTAAGAACTTGACTGAATTTGGTCTTGTGGGGTTGGGCATCATCCAGTCTGGGACAGTAATGACATCATCCACTGTAGGAGACCCTCAGGCACTGGGAGCACTGCTGTATGGGAAGTTAGTAGGCTACCTGAATGCACTGTGTACAGGAAGAAATATTTTGCATGAACTATTAGCCAAATCTACGCCACTTCACCGCTCCCAGTTCATGAGCACCTGAGTGTGCTGGCAGGCAGAGGAGAGGATGGGTGAAACGACTGCCAGAAGCGATTTGGTTTCTGAGTGCTTTCGAGTTTTTTAAATCACAAAGCCCAAGAGCCACGTGGGGTTTTTTATGATTTAAATGCTTGATGGTGTTCAGTTCTGCCCTAAGCATGTAGCTATACTAAGCAATAATATACACTTCAAGCCTTTCATATTATTAAAGTTCAAACATTAATAATACAGCTCTTCATTTCAAAAGACTATGCTTGCACAAAGGCAAATGTCAGCAGAGGTACAAGGCCATTATTTTTCTTTTTTTTTTGGGGTACCTTGTGGCATCTTTTGTGAAGCAGCTCGTCTTGTTTTGTCCTCCTCTTTGTTTACAGAGTATGCAGCGAGTGCCTGCTTCAGCACTGGCACTCTCGGTGTGATATCACCTTCTTCCCATCACACAGGGCAGAGATGGACCTAGACCTTGTACCAGCTGCCTGAGCTCTGGGTCCTGGGGACTCCTCCAGCTTTGTCTTGTCTGATTTGTTGTGACTGCTGTGCTGCCAGCCAGGCCTGTGGGTGCCCTGAACCAATGCCCCTCTTGATGACTTGCCCGTTCCCTTTTACTTTGTTTGTTAATTTGTGCTCTCTGGATGCTCTTGTTTAAGCAACTGCTCCCTAAATCGTTGATTGCTTCCTCTTTCCACATTTCTGATGAGTTCTTCTAGCTGTATACAACTGATCACCCTGGTGTACTCTGTAAAATACATCTCCCATTGCTGCTGTCAGCAGTCTGCAATCCTATCAGTGCTGATTTGTCAGGTTTCTCAAGGGGCCAGTAGCTTTTTAATGCTGTGATGTGCACACCAGATGAAACAACAGTGCAAGTGAGAGTACCAGGTGTTGGAGCATTACTGTTGGACTGTTGGTTCTGCTCCTTGTAATTTTGACCTCACGTTCATGCCCTGTGCACCAAGTTTCACAAGTGAAAGTTTGCGATAGACTGAAAGGAACCTTTGCAAAAATGTATTTAATACAGTACTGTTAAATCTGTGTGAGCCTGTGTTTTTATGCAGAGGAATGGGACTATTATACAAGGTCATGTGTTTATTTGTCCTTTTTTTTCAAGGTCTGTCTGCAAACATTTGAGGGCAAGTTTAAATGATGCTGCTGAGCCAATCTTCCCATCTCTTTATGAAGCAAGGGGTTTGACTGCTCTCAACTAGTATAAAATGACTCTGCATTGGGAACAGCCAAATACTTCCTGGTCTGCATTGAAATCAGAGCAGCAGTCTTTTGAGCAGAAGTGTGCTATTGCTTCTGACTCAGGAAGCTTTCTAATTTCTTCTCCTTTTTATCTACATATTTGAGTCTGTCTCAACATAAACATTTGTACTCTAAGGTTTTATATTCCTTTTAATTTGATTTTAGCATGTGTAATACTGAGTAATGCCAGTGGAAGAGCATTTCTCAATGCACTTCTCTTTCTGCTGACAGCCAGTGCATCACACAGATGAACACAGCTAACTATATCACATTGAAGTTCTTCCACTAGACATATGGCCTGTATCTATCGTGTGCCAGAGCGTTGTCCTGTCACTAAAGAAATTAGTTGTACCAAACCCCGGTATTGTGCTCACATTGCCCTTGTAGGCTTCCTGCTGCAGGAGGAAAATGGGATTTGTGGGCAAGGCCAAGGCCTGGGGTTTATTTTGTAATAATGGTCCTCAAAATGCAGATGAAGCATAAAGGAGTTTTTTGGAAGCTTCACTTCACAGGGATGGTGCTCTTGGTCACCTCTAAAAGCACAGGACCACCCCAAAACTTTCTTCAGCTGTTCCAGTGAAGCTATGAAAGAACCAGCTCCAGATTAACAGTCTGGGCAGTGAGTAAATTTGGCCTCAAAGCCATCGATAAAAACAAGTGGCCACTAAGTCTTCACACTGTAATGACATAGCAGGCCACCAGGCTGATTGATGAAGAGATTAAAACATCTGCAACACGTGTCGTTTCAGTGTTAATCTCACACCGTTGTTGCGATAGGACTTCAGCTGGTGTTTCCTGAAGTGCATGTACGAGTCGCTGCAGATCTGTCCGTCCGGAGCTCTATAGTTACCTCTCACTTCAGGGCTGAGGTGTGCTTACAGCTGGCTCAGAGTCTGTGTTTTAAGAGATTGTCAACGTGTGAGACTGTCAGTGGAATTATTCACCTTCAATTTCAGCAAAAGTTGACTCTTCTTTTTCTTACTTTAAAGGGATAAGTAAGCAGCTGCTTATTCTGTCTTCTGGAACACCCAGTCTTCCAAGGTTTTCAGAAACTTCAAGAAGCTAACATATGAAATCAAAAGCTATGCACTGTAGTAACTCTGATGAGAAATTATTAAGATTCAGTGATTAATAATTCTGTAACTTTTTGACTTAACTGTCACTGGACTGTTTTCTGCTGGATTTATTTTTGGATCTCTTGTAATTCACAACTGGGTAGGGTTTGGTTCATTAAATTGCAAAGTTTTCAAGCCAATGCTTACATTGTCCATCAATATCTTGGCAGAATTATCCATGATTCTTCTTAATTGAGGGAAGCGGTGAGAATGGGCATCCAATTAGGGCATTCATTGTCTCAAACATCCATTCCTGTTTACGCTTCTTGGAAGCTTTCTCAATGTGCTGTGTTGTACTGGCCTGAGAATCACACTGGTCCTGACCTACTTGGCCTGTTAATCTCGCTCATCCTCTGTCTGTCCCTTTGTCCGACTTTTGTAGTCCGGGATTCTGGGACAAAATATGTAGATGTCTTTGTCCTTTGGGTATTCCTTGAAATGCCAAGTTTCTGGGCGCTCTAAAACTGGGGAGCTTAATATGCCAGTGAAAAGCTGAACTGCTTAACCATTACTTCCCATGAGAGCAAATTCTGCTTTATGAGGTGTTTCAGGAGCACCCTGAGGCCACGCCCCAGAGCACAGTGCAGAGCACTGCATAGATCACCTTGCTGCTTGTGCTGTGGAGGCCAATTTGCCTTTTTTCCTCTAAATGTTGAATCTCATCTCAGGTCGGATGGCTGCGCACTGAGCTGCACAGGGCAGTGCTGCTGTGCACTGCAGGGACCCCCGGGGACCTTTGGGGACAGGTAATTGTTGATCACCCACAGCAGCCAAACAGCCTGGTGGCCAGAACAGCAACTCTCACCACAAGTTCGCCAGGATATAGGGATGGACATAAAACTTCTTAGGGATGGTAGTCCATCCCAAGGCGGAAATGTGGTTGGCTATGCCTGTCCCCTCCCCAGGAGTGATCTTTTCTGTATTAGAACTAACATAATGGCACTGGTATGCCCACTTTTAACAAATACGTTTCTACCATGGCATCCTGGCTCCTGTGATGACAGGGCTGGGAAGCTCCTTCTCCCTTGGTCACATTTGCCAACCCTAAAATCAGCATTATGTCCTTTACCACATCTGGTCTACTTATTTATCGAGATTCACAGGTTAACAAGATTTAAGACTATTTATTCTTTTAATAATAACAATAATAATCATAATGACTCCCCAGTGCTTATTTCTGGGCATGTAATGAAATCATAGCAGCCTGGTGTTGCAGGAATGAGGAATGCTCTTAAATTACATCAGCTCAAGGCCCCTTACTGGAGACAGCCTGAATGACTGTGGCAGGAGCAATGCCTGGGCAGAGCCCCAGGGCAGATCAACAATTGAGAAAATAGGCTTGACACCACCCTTTGCTCTTCATCCTATTATTTTAGGGTATTTTGCTGGTGAGAAACAACCAGCATACACTCAGAGCATACCCTAGGTCTGTAGAAGTGAAGCCAGATTTGGCCTAACAATGACAACCCAACCACTTGCCCGTAACCTTGTGTTCAAAAACGTGACTGCAGCACTGCTGTGTGTAGCTATGGAAGTGTGTTTTGAAAATACATCCATTTGAAATGTCCTTCTTAAGTACAGTAAGAGTGCTATAGTTAAGGGATCTTGGTTTAGAGGAGGAGGATTGATTAGAAATAATAATAAATTCTGTAGAATATGTGGCCATGCCACATTCAATCTGGTAAACCTCTTATGTCTCACAACCCGATCACGAATTTTCTGTGTCAGTGGGTGTGTAATCACTCTTAATACAATGATTTACAGTTTGTGTGCAGACAACAGATAGATACACTCAAATTAGGAAAGACTATGCAAAAATTGTTGTATTTGTAATTAAACAACATTCCAACATTGTGCGTGCAGTGAGACTAAAATCTGTTAGAAGACAGGAAAATGTAGCAGTAATTTTCATCTGAAAATCTGTATCATTAAGGAATTGTCCAAGATTAGACCCCTACAAGCATTAGCTTGTGAACGCTGGGGAAAAAAAAAAAGAGCAACAGCTTTAAGCATTAATGTGGTTAATCCCACAGCGTAGCACTTGGTTAGAGTCAGGATTTGGAATTATAGCTCAAATGGTGATATTTCAAGGGGAAGGTCAGTTTGAATCAGTGATAATACTTTGCGTTTTTGCTGTGCCTTCCGAATAAGAATCTCAGAGGGGTTTATAGACATTAGTGAATTAAGGTTCTCAGATCTCTGCCAAGACTGCAGTTTTATCCCTGTTCTACAGAGGGGAAAACCGAGTCATGAAGAATTTAAGTGGCCCTGCTGAAACAGCAAAGGGTGGTGCTGTATGTGGTGCTCCTGGATCCCTACAGCTCTGCAGAGAAGCATGGACACAACTGTGGGGAGCAGAATGTGCCACTGGCTGCAGCAGGGATGTGGTGAAGGGGAGCCTCAGGAGGATGAGTTTGGCGCTGGTGTTTTGTGGTTAAGAGTTAGCAGTTTCCTTCCTCTTGTAATCTTGTGGTGTGTTTTACTGCAGCTCCTCAACATGGACTTCTTATGCTTTTTCCATCCATGGTGGCTGAGCTGTTCCATCCTGTTCTTTGTCCTGGAAGAGCCCACTTAACTTTTCAGCAATTCTTTTTCAAAGAGATCCTTAACTATTGGAATTTGGTGGGAGACAGTTTTCCCCCCCTTTTTTTTTTTTTAATGGGATTCTGTGCTGGAGAGGTGTGCTGTTCTTACATAGCAGGAGGCAGGGATAGGAACTGAGAACACCAAAAAGCATCGTGCCTCAGAGTTCCATATTTCACTTTAGATAGTGCTTCCAGTATGTGGCTTACAATACAACTTATTGCTCAGATTGAGACTCAATTGAAATCAGCTGCTAATTAAATTTATGTCTAAATTAATAAGTCACAACTATTCAGATCATGTTCATATGAATAATTTCTATTAAGAGGAACATAATTTTTAGATCCTGTGTTTGATGAACCATGTTGTTTGATAAGGCTAGTAGGACCAGGGCGGTGATCGCCCCTCTGTACTCAGCACCGGTGAGGTCACACCTTGAATACTGTGCTCAGTTCCGGGCCACTTATTACAAGTTACACTGAGGTGCTGGAGTGTGTCCAGAGAAGGGCCGTGAAGCTGAAAAAGATTCTGGATCACAGGTTTTAGGAAGAGTGGCTGAGTGAGCCGGGGTTGTTTAGCCTGGAGAAAAGGAAGCTTGGCGGCCGTCCTCGTCACTCTTGTCACAGCTACCTGGAAGGAGGGTGTAGCCAGGTGAGGGTCGGCCTCTTCTCCCAGGTAACAAGTGACAGGACAAGAGGAAATGGCCTCAGGTTGCACCAGGCGAGATTTAGATCGGATATTAGGGAAAATTTCTTCATGGAAAGGGCGGTCAGGCATTGGAAAAGGCTGCTCAGGGAAGTGGTGGAATTATCATTCCTGAAAGCGTATAAAGATGTGTAGATGTGGCACTGAGGGACATGGTTCAGTGGTGGACTTGGCAGTGTTAGGCTAATGGTTGGACTCAATGATCTTAGAGGTTTTTTCCAGTCTAAACAGTTGTGTGAAATTCTTGTGACAATTGGGACTAATAGAATATGTTAACCTTTATTCGCCTCAGCTTGACACCACATTAGACCATGAATTAATTTATAAGTGCTTAGAAGAGTTTCATAATTAAATAGCCATTGTGACTCCTTTGGCCTGTCGGCTGAGTTACTTATCCCGGGTCCTTTCTTTGGAAAGCAGCATTCAAAGCAAACCAACAAAGGTCTGTGAAATGCAAACAAGGTGTTCTGTTTTTGCTGTCCCTCTGCCTGTGCAAGCAGTGTCCTGGGCAGTTTGTGTGAGGGCTGGTGGGATTCAATTACATGTGTTGCCTCCCACAAACACTTCAGCTCGGCCTCCTTCCTCCCCTCCCCCTGCCACAACCTTGAAATTAAGAACTGGGAGCTTCCAGTCTCTGTGGTTCTTAAATATATGTAAGTCCTAAAAATTGCTGCATTCTAAAAATATGAATGCAGGTGTGCTGTCATGAGAGAATTCCTATGTTAACCACCTTTGCCTATTTTGCTACTTACATTGCTGAGGAGAAAGCCTGGGAGCAGTTTCTCTTTGATGGGCTAGCAGGCAAAACCAAGGGGTAGATAAGAAGGAACCCAGAGTATTCAAGTCCTCTAAATGCTTTGCAAATCGGTTTACAGGGAAGGAAAAGGTTGAGACACTGGAAGCCAGGTCCCTGTGACACATAGCTCTGTGGTATCCCACGGACCTAATGACTGGAGTCCAAGTCCATGCAGCCCCATGGAAAGATTTTAAAACCCCCATGTCATGTACTAAGGGACTTTGATTAAGGACTTTAATGTGTTTTGTTTCACTCTGAGGACTGTAATCCCTGGCACTGAACAACTAAAAGACATTTGGTAGGTACAAAGATATTTCCAAAGAAAAACCTTTATGCTGTGGAAAAAACCCAAATGGTAACAACAAAAAAAAGATGAAAGAAACAAAGTAAAAGCATTGAGTTTTGCACCTTAGAAAATGAAAGCTATGAGTTCATTTAGCTTGATCTACTTAGTCATCTTAAATTATGCTTCAGTGGTATGTCCTGATTTCCATCTTGCATACTGGATTCCCATGTGGGAATTTATCTGTCAGGAGCTGCCTTTCTTAAAATTTAAAGAGAGTGCCATAACACCTTCCATCAAATGCTGTTCCTCCTCTTATTTTAAATAAAAACAAGGTATGATAGGGTTATCATCACAGGCTCAATTTTATAGCTGGAGAAGCAAAGTATTAAGGGATTTCTCAAGTGTAACGGAAGTTTAGTGGAGGAGTAAACAACTCAGGGCCTGGGGAGATGTTCTCCAGTGGTCTCCTTGCAGAGTGTCAAAAATTAGGAAGAAAACAAGATAAATGCTTATTTATTTCTAGATCCTTTTTGCTAGCCCAGATGTGTGTGAGCAACAATGCTGTGTAGCTGTTGCTTATATTCTATAACAGCAAGTCATAAGGCCACAAGAAAATGATTCGCGAAGTAGGAGGAAGAAAGGCCAAACTTGTTAAGGAAATAATGTTACTTTCGAGATTCTCAGGGGATATAAGAAACAATGGAGAGTAAAACAAATACTAGAATTGCATATAAAGGGTACTTGACATAAAAATGTCAAATGGCCCAAACCACATTTCTGCAAAATGCTGTGATGTTACTCTATTGGCAAGAATACAAAAGGAAGCAGGACCAGAAGATGCCAGCTATTCATTTTATTAAGAACTCAGAGAACAGTAAAATGAATGGGTAAATTAAATTGTAATAAGAACTGAAGAAATGACAATGCATTTAGTTACTAAAGCCCATTTAAGAGCAGATGTTTTATAATTAAAGTGACTCACCCTGCAGCTAACAAGATTGTGAATGCTGTGCCACTGCATGTAGTTTGTGTCAAAGTGTTCATGGACTTGCCATGCTCTTTACTCAAACTTGTCCACGTTGAACAAGAAAGCTTTCTACTTGTACCTGTTCAGACAGTTTCTATTTCTGTTTCTGCAGGTTCTCTACTTTTGTGCCACAGCTTCTGATTCAGCTCAGTAATGCTTCAGCCACGAACTTTTGCAAGGTCTGTTCCGTGTGAGCAAATATGGTTTAAAACCAGTTCTGGTGATGGGTGGGAACAGAAAGCAGTATGGTAGTGTCCTTTCTTCAGTGAGTTTAGACAATGGATGTGAAAATAAGTGTTCTATGTACTAATGGAAACAACTGTTCCTCTTTAAGGAATATTGTCCCACTCCCTGACAAAACAGAGGATTTCACCCCATCCTGCTTTGTTAACACACTGACACTGATGTCTTAATAGCAAGTTTGTCTTCCCATGTAATTTCAGGCCCTGGAGTAAGGTGGTCAAGCAATGGTGATGAAGCTGTGCAGTGTAGGGTTGGTTTGTTTTTCTGGATGTTTTTATTTTGTTGCTTGTTTTGTTTTGTGGAGTTGTTTGGGTTTTCTGGTCTATTTTGACCTTCAGTTATCAGTACCTTTCCTTTGGAGTCCAGGGCTGGTAAGTGAAGTAAGACAGGTGTCAGTTAATTCCGCTGGTCAGACTCAGGCTGATGCAGATGCCATGTGTTTGGTGTGGAGAGCAAGGGTTTACCCCAGAGCTATCAAGGTATGAGCAAGGCAGAAGTGGGCAGGACATAGAAAGCAAGCTGCCCTCATCCCCATACAACTGCCACTGGCCAGAGGTGTCAGGCTGTGTGTGTGGCAGGGGCGACTGCACGCCGTGAGACATCTTCCCAAAGTCAGGGAGAGCAGGGCAGAAAACTGACTTGCTGAGTTGCAATCTGCTTTTGGCAGAAAAGAGATACACAGCAGCCCTTGCTCAGAGCAGATTGTACAGTTACCTTTTAGCCCTTTGCTACTTGTTGACAGAGTTCGTTCTGTTCACGCTCCAGTACAGGGACATTAGTTCACAATTTCCTTTAATGTCAAATCCAGAAGTTTAAAAATAGAAGGCAGATGTGAGGATTCCATAAATACACCATAATTAATTAATTAATTAATTAAATCAAATATATACCTATTATATAACACATTATCGAAAGATTATTAGAATGCAGATGTCTGTCTACACAATCTTGGAGACTTACATTTCCGTCTTTGCCACAGGAGGTGGCCTGACTTTCAGGACAATTATTAGTCATTAATGCTGAGTTTCCACTGTAGTTTTAGCATGGATGTAGTGGAATCACAGAATCATAGAACGGTCTGGGTTGGAGGAGACCTTAGTTCCAACCCCCCTGCCATGGACAGGGACATCTTCCACTAGACCAGATTGCTCAGATTTTCATCCAACCTGGCCTTGAATGCTTTCAGGGATGGGGAACCCACAGACTCTCTGGGCAACCCGTGCCAGTGCCTCACCACCCTCACAGTAAAGATTTTTTTCCTAGTATCTAACCTAAACCTGCTCTTTTTCAGCTTGAAACCATTCCCCTTGTCCTATCACTACATGCTCTTGTAATGGAGCACTAATACATATTTGAACCTACAGCAGAACTGTTTACTTAACATAGAGGATCCCAGAGTTTCTTTCTTTGAAGTTTTTGTTGTGGTTAATTGCTGGCCTCTATCTATTAATATATAAGCTGTTCTGTTGATTTACGTGCAAACTGCTTGATAATTTATTGTGGATATAACACTATTTTTGCCTTACATGTTAGGCCAAATATTGCTTGATGAGGAACTGCTTACACTGTTGGAATGAAGCTGACTACCCCAGCAGCAGAGTTGCTTGGAGTTATTTCTGTTTTTCTTACCAGTGCACATCAAGGAGAAGCGATGGAAATGGTTCACTTTGTCAGGTTTTGGCCCATGGTCCTTTTCAGACTGTGACAGAGGGACAGTTATATAGCAAATAACAGTGTAAACCCAGTTCTATTTTTCATTTTACTGAATAGTCTTCTTATTTTTCTCACATTTTTTTTGTATCAGCTGAAAGGAGAAATTGATTATTTGCTGTGCTTTAAATCAACATCTCCCAGTATTAAACAGATGTAGTATTGCTTCCAAATAGAAGAAAACTGATGCCATTTTTAAACTGAGATATTGCATTCTGAGGAAAAAATGGATCATCCATTTTATGAAATTCTTTCCATTCTCCTTGGGCTTTAATTTATGTTCAGCATGTATTCACTTATGGCTGTGAGATGGAAGAGGAAGGGATGGCCATAAATGCTTTTAGTATTTGGGACAAGGGGCTGCAGGGGTGCAAGGAAGGGAGGACCTTCCTGGAGCAGAGACAACTTATGCAAACCTATTGCCTGCAGTGTCACCCATAGCTGATGTGATTGTTGTACGTCTGGTTTTGTTTTGGAGATTGACTACCTTTTGGGATTACCTACATTTCTGCACGGAAAAGGAAGAAAAAATTGCAAGCTGATAGAGCTGATGGTATTGCTTTGTATGGATTTGAGCCTGGACCTTAGAAAGGCTCAAATTTTTGTTGAGAATAATTAAGTCTCTACATTATTCTGTGGCCTTGAAGAAGGCCTTATCCACTCTGCCTCAGCATCCCACCAGCAGACCTGATGTTAATTTAATGTATCAGCAAATATTTAAAAAATATTTGAAAAAAATCCAGCTCTGCTTTGGCAGTAGTTACTGATCTTACACTGACTCCCTCAGCCCTTAGTTTGGGAAATGCTGGGAGCTGGGGTAGAAGATAAGTGCTTGTTTCCCCCTGAAGGTCTGTGTCATACTTGGAGGGCTGTAGACACTTGTGCTGAGGCAGCTTCCTCCTGTGCTCTTAGGAAGGAACTGCAGCTCAGTATTGCCAAACCAAGGGCATGATGTACTTGAACTGTGGTAGATCTCCCCACATGCTGTGGATCTATTACCTGTGGCTTAGCCCAGATCCTATCTGTCAGCCAGGTTCCTGCTGCTCTCGGCCAAGAGTGAAAAAGGACAGTTCTTTGGCCTCTGTGTTGCCAAACAAGTGCTGGTGGTCTGTACCCCAAATCCGAACACCTCTGAAGCTCACATGTGTGTGGAGCTGCCCCTAAGCCTGGCTGTGAGCTAAGCGATACACCCAGCTGCTTCCTCTAGCTTGTGATAATGAATTTTCATCGCAGTGGAATTTAGAAAGGAATTGCTCTGATTCTAAAGCTCATTGGTTGCTAACAATAATAACAATAAAAAGAGCCATTTCTTAAGGACTAAAAACTAATCAGGGAATGTGTAGTTTCTGTGTCTCCTGCAGGTTCTTGTCTTGTGGGGCTGCCAGACCGCCCGAGTCATGTGACTGGCTGTCTGATTTCCGACTCAAGCTTTTCATTTCCTAAATGATAACGGATAAAAGATAAAATCTGGCACACACAGGTAATCTTTGCCATCTTAATATTTGTTAAGCTTTTTGATTTACTGAGAAGTTAAAGTCACTGCAGGTCACAAAACCTGCACATTAGATCTGCCTCATAAAACACTGTGAGTGAATGCTTTAGTCATTCATTTCACCATCTTTAAACCAATGTAGCTGAAGAATTGCACCTCCAATTTATAAATCTTTTAATTTATTTCTGATTCGGGTTTATAGGATGGGACTATATCCAGCTTTCCCCAGCCATTTGCGCATAGCTAGAGAAGAAACCTAACATATTTCTTGCATAATGGAGACTTGATCCAGCTTACATTTGTTAAATCATCCAAAAGGAAATATTTTCACTAGGAAACTTTTGCACACAGCTAACGTATCCAACCTGATACCTGTGTTTTAAGTTTCTGCTGTTCTGCATAAATACTTCCCCCTTCCTCCCCACCCCAGTACACACACTCACCCCTCCCTTCTGTAAAAGAGAAATATGATTATCGTAGTATATCTGTCTCTGTTTTGCACATCTGCTTCCCCACCCATTTTCTGAAGGAGACATATGATCCACAGAGAAATTAGAGATGATCTGAACCGTTTTGGATACCTACTGCTACGGGATGCATGGAGGCCCATGGGTAGCTCAGGTTTCACATCTGCCAGCTTTTCAGAGGATATGATCAAGGGCAGAAATAAGAGGATGAGGATGATGATGAAGATGCTATGGAAACTGGTGTGAAAGAAATGGGACCCCTCCTCCCAGAAATATATCTGCCCACTAGCCGAAATCAAGATCTTTTGGATGTAGCAGTAAGGCTAACACAAAGGAAAGTGTATTTTAAATAACGCTTTATTTAAAAAAGGGAGCCTATGTCTTTAAAATACAGCACCAGAGTTAGAATCTGCTTTAGATTTGGGCATGGTCTTTGACCTTGGAACGCTGACAATGTAAAAAAGAGTGAAATGGGTCAAAGAGTCTGTCAGACAAGGTGAGAGATACTAAGCTTGCCTCTGATCTCACACCAACATGCAGTGGTGTAACTCCATTGCCCTCTGTAGATTTATGCAAACATATGGAGAGAAAAACCTGCCCCAGAATGATTCAGTACCAAAATAGACCCTGTTTTTCTATGGCAATGTAAAAGCCTTACAGGAGGAACACACAAGATTCCAAAAGGCAAAATTTTGGCTTGGATTAATACTGCTTCCAGCCACCCCAATGCAGGAACTTCTCTCCAATTAGCTGACCTTGATGGATAAATCCCTCCTTTTAATCTTTCTCCAACCTTTCCCATATTCCATCTCTTCTTCTCCTTGATCCTTCTGATAAAGTCAGGCTGTCCTTCCAACTGTGATCAGCAGAGCCTTTAGCCAGTGCACAGCTCGCTCTCCAAGGACTCCTGATGCCAGGGGCTCCTTTCATTTTCTCTGCAAATACTTTTTAACAAATTCAAAAGGCCTTATTGGGAAAGGAACAGAATACATTTGTGTGTAGTGATGTATCTGCTAAACGGTGTGTGCTTTTCCCCATGCAGCTCTCAAGGGACCTTTAGGCACGTTCTGTGGGCAGAGCACATGGAATTGCTCAGATGTATTGTTTGCATAGTGCAGTGTTTCTCTGAGTATCAGATCCTGAGAGAGGATTAGGAACACGCATAGTTTTTAGAGACTTCCTGGGCTGAGTGGGCTAGATTCACACCACCCTGTTTAGAGCCTGACTTTGCCTTTACAGTACAAGGCAGGTGAGTGTCTGGCCCCCACAACGAGGTTCAAAGCACTTCAGCCGAGTTTCCAGGCTCCCTCTGTCATCAGTGCAGCCAGGAGAGAGCAATTCATCATGTGGCATCAGTCAGACACTCTGGGTAATTGGTTTGGGATTGAGGCATTCAGCCCAAAGCTCCTCACGTACCTGCCTTGTCTGGTCAGCCAACTCTCTTTGGGTACTGTGCAAAGAGCTGCAAGTAGTGGGCTTCAAGCACAAACTAGAAAAAGATTGCTTGAGCTGGGAGAGTTTCAGCAGCTCACAACTCAGTCTTCCTGTTGTGGGAAGGAGGATATTAATGGAAAACAGCCACCGGTAGAGATATGAACAGGCACTGGAGGGTCTCTGGCTTTCAGACTGGGACCTTTGTGTCAAAAAAGAGATTTTGTCTCTTTGGATAGGAAGAAAGAGGGAGACAGAAACTTCAAGAAATCTCTTGATGGCGTAAAGAAGTATGAGTATGTTTGCACTAGGACATATGTAAGACAGCTATGAGCCGTGTCAATACCAGGTGCTTTTACCCTGCTGAATTGTCTTCTTGTGCTATAAAACCACTTGCTGTTTTCTTTTGTCTCTTCAAGATATAACAAAGAGACATTTTGTTTGAACCTTCAAATTTACCTCTGAGCAGTTTAGCCAGGGAAAAAACCCCTGAGAGATGTGGCTATACATGTATACAAGGACAAGAAAGCAGGAAATGTACCAGCTGCTGGGGGAAAAAAGAGGAGAGTGCTTGCAGTCCAGGAAGGGCTCTCAGTATTTCTTTTCCACGTATTTATTAGTTCACTGCTCTTTGACATCTTCCCCCCAGACACTGCTTCCACTAGATTTTTTACCGGTTTACCAGCAAACAATTATGCTTCCCACAGCTTTGAAGTCATTGTTCCTCATACACTCCTGTTTTGGGTTCACAGAAACATTTACTGTACTAGTTATTAGTCTTAAGTCTCCTGAGTTCTCCTGTAAGTTTTTATAATCTTCACATTCCCATAGAGCAGGCCAAATTTGTTTGACCCTGCCCTCAGTTTCTAATAAAATATCTTTTTCCCCAAGGTGCTGGGAAGAGAGTCATATCTGGGGGAGAATCATGTGAAATTAATTCATTTTTTGCATGTCCTCAACCTTAG
Organism: Rhagologus leucostigma; assembly: GCA_013397725.1. Lineage (NCBI taxonomy): Eukaryota > Metazoa > Chordata > Aves > Passeriformes > Rhagologus > Rhagologus leucostigma. Next base: position 1,909,006 of record VZTD01003019.1, read on the forward strand.
GTCAGGCAATATTGTCTCCTGATGTGTTTTGTTCTGCTTCTTTTCGAAGCCCGCTACTCTATCTTGAGAAAGTGAAATTCAGCCTTGACATTGGATTACTGAAATTTGGCCCCACTTTCACTGAAAAGTTTGTAAATATGACCCCACTTTTCATTGTGTAATACAACTCCAACTCAGAACCCGTTTTAGATTTGTTGCAACCCCTCCTCATGGGTTTCAGTAGTGCAGGGGTTGTGCTGAGCAGGGGACCACTGTTGATCTTCTTGCTTCCTTCTGCTGGACTCTGCCTGGACAGTGGGTGGGTGGTTCTGTGACGGGCTACTGGGGGTGGGTACCAAGGGTGCCGTGGTCCCCTCTGTGCCCAGATTTCCTCCCACTGTGTGGACAGGGAGGGCTGGGGTCTTCCCTGAAGAGAAACTGCACAAGCAGGTTGGAGAGGGGAATTGTCACTGGTCTCATCAGGCTAGATCCTATTTTGGGGCTGAAAGCTTGCCATATCTGTGCCTCCTCTTGGCTTAGCTTTGCCAATGACATGGTGGGGGCTGATGTGGGCAGCTCACAGACCACTTTCGTGAAACATGTGGCACCCCTGAGGTGAGGCTCTTGCTGAGTTAATCCTCAGGTATCAGCAAAGTACTCTTTCTTGATATATACAACTTTTTGCTAGCATTTCTCAGCTTACTGAAAATAATTCTCGGCCTTCATGAACCAAGATTGATACTGATTTTTTTTTCCCCAGCTAAATGGTTCTGTTTTACAGAACACAAACACATGAGCCAAAGGAGAATTAAGCAGGTAGAAACAGTGTTACTCTGGCTTTCTTAGAGAGTTTAGGACAGAGCACTAGAGGAAGATAGGAAGATCTAGCTTAGATTTTCACACCTTTAGGAATAAATCTTCAAGATGGAAGATATCTTGGAAAGTCCTGTGGCCATGTTTTAGGAAAGTGAATTCATCCGTTCTATTTCACACAGCACAACTTTTTTGTGTTGAGCCAGCTTTTCTGAGCTCCTGGTGACTTTCACTGTTAAATGATTTCTGTACCATCTCAAGGTTTTCTTTCTGCTAGAGCATTTTCAGGGACTCCAGTGATCAGTAAAATCACCCATTTAACTTTTTCACATAAATGAATATGTTTCTGGTCCACAAAAAAAAAAAAAAAAAAGATGTGTTCATGCAAGACCTTTCCAGGTAGCTTTCAAGTCCTTTGTTTTCTGCTTGGTCTTGAGTTGTCAATGTTACTGTTCATTTGCATTTCACATCTCTGAGTAAGACAATGTCCTCAGGGTTCTGACTCGTTATTGGATGCCAGAGCTAAAAACTGAGCCATACTTTCATGTTCTATTGTATTTGATGGGGGATTCTCAGCAGTGCTGTGTCTCTTCCTGTTTGGAGGATATCTCCTTTCCTGACAAAGTTTGATACCTGCTGGTGATCAAGGTGTATCACAGAGTTAACCCTGTTCCTGCCAAGCAAAATGCTGTTGTACCATTCCAGCTCATTTACATGGGAAGGGCCAACGTTTTTGATGGAAAGTGAGGGGGAGGGATGCCTCTCCTGCAGAGACTTGTAGCTGGTGGATTATAACAGTCTGTTCAGGAGCTCCTCTCATTAGCAGATTTACTCGGGAAAGATTTTATTAGGCACTGATCTGTAGCAGTTTGGAGAGCAAACTTCGCTATGTTGATGCAAAGACTCTCCCTGCTGCTCCTTAGATGAGCAGTTGTGTTAAAATACAGTTTGTGCCACTTCATACCTGAAGGTGGACAAGAGCTATTGCACCGTGGGATATAATAACAGAATAAACTCTAAGAGTTTGCTGAGGGATTCTTAAAATCAATATAATTTTTGTTGCAGGCTTATGTGCCTGCAACAGCTCTGCTAGAATTCCAGTTTACTGAGACTGAGGAAGCATGTGAAGAACCAGGGAAATCGCTTGTGGAAGAAGACAGTTGAAGATTTTTGCAAACTTTGTTGTCTCTGTCTACATTGAAAGGTTATGTTTGATGGGCTTTTGACTCTCAGGAAATAAAGGACTCTTTTACAGAAATTTCAAGTTAGTAATAGACTTCCTCTTCATTCCTCTAATAGACATTTCTCCACTTACTTTGCTGTATATTCCTAAGAATAATTCTTATTTCATAAACCAAGATTCCGAATTAATTGTTTCAGATATTTAGTTCTGCTGTAAAAAAGAATAATATTACCCAATGGAAAATTAGATAGGCAGAAACAATATTGCTCCATCTTTCTGACTAATTAAGGTGAATATTTAGTTCCACCCATCTTTTATATGCATGATATCATTTGTTTTGTTACTAGAAGAGACCAGAGAAGAATGTGTCCTGTCTTCTGCTTACAGAGGCACTGTGATTCCCTCAGTTTGGTTTCTATAACTATTTAATGACAGACACTTAATTCTCAGTTCCAACAACCTGCAGGCTCACTTGCTCTACCTCTAGGAAAGCTTCCACTGTGAAAAGCATCTGAAGCAGTGACTGAGTCTGCTGATCCCTTCCTGAATATCTTAAGGAATCAAGTCACTGCTCAAAGGATAAAACATTTCTCCTCATAGTGTTTTAGAATAGGATGTTTTTACAGAAAAAGCTTTTGGTTTCCAAACACAGAGATATTTTCTGTGGAAGTATAAAATAGAAGTCAAACTGCAAGACTAGAATGGACCTCGCCCTGCAGCTGTCCTGGCCTGACATTGTTTCTGTCCTCTGTGCAGCCTGCATGTATCTCATCAGAGCAGGGTCAGTATTTCATATGCTGTAGTAAATACATTATTTAGGAATAAAGGGATGAAAAAGAGTCCTCTTAAGGTATCAGTAGGATACTTTCTGTGTCCAGTTTGGTGTTACACCTTGTCTTTCCATACTGGCAGGTATCCCTCGCGACACTCCTTTTGGTCTCTCCAGATATTGTGACTTCACAGTCCTTTGGATATATATTTTGCTGTTTTATAGATTAGCTATTTTGCTGTATCCTCTCTGGATCCTTACATTATATTTTATTTTCAGTTATCATCATATATCTATTACCCAAAGCATTCTTTTCACCTAGATCCTCCCTTTTTTAATTCCTTAAGGACCTCCCAGAAGTACAGGCCATAACCAAGCACACTTTGTTCAGGTGTACCAAGAGACTCAGACATTTTTTAAACATCTTGTGATTAATTAAAAAAAAAAAAGAAAAAAAAAAATTATCTGCAATAAAATAATCAAAAAATTACATTGAAGAACTTTTACATTGAGATGAACCTGATTTAAAAAAATCCCTATTTGAAAGTCCCAAATTACCACTCTACCATGTTTCGTTTGGTTAATCTTTAACATGAAAGGTGCTCTGGCGTTTTTGTGTCTCGTACATCGCCTGATTGTTCTGTGGGTGGTATGGAAAATAGAAATAAAAGTTTTGTTGCAAATGGTACATTTCTGTGAGAAACGTAGCAGTTCAATTTTCCCAACAGCAGCAGTTCCTCATTTGAATGGAGAACTCAGGTACCCCAGGGTGAACGTTATGGAGAAGCTTGGGATGGCCCTGGACAAGGTTATGCATGTGCTGTGCTTCACCATAAATTAGTAATGTCAGGTGTGTTGCCCTTGAGGAGTGGCTGCACATGTAAACAGAGGTAGATTTAAGAACATGGTTCTATTTGCATTTTCCCCTCTTAATTTATAAATTCACACATCCAGTGTTTTTTTTTTTTTCTCCTGGATTGTCCTATAATTACCCAAATTATGATTGTGTTGATTTTAGGTACTTGTAATACAGCTTCAACTCGAACAAGATTTTGCTTCTGTAAGGGAAGAAAACCATGTTTTGGTAGTATGTTAGAAGTAGTCATGTTGGTAACAGTATGAGTTACGTGCATATTTTCCAGGATAACAAAGGTTTTAAAACTGTAACATGATTTGCAGGTGTTTTCCTGGTCTTTGAAAAACAATTAAAATTTTAAAAGTACTGTATATACAGTCCACATTAAACATTTTCATTATTAATTTATTGTTTGTAATAAGTTTAACCCTAATCCAATGTTTATTAAAACTGGACAGGATTTATTAAATTGGTTCAAGATTATCAAATATGTGCAGATCTTTACATATATTACATTAATTCTCTTTCTAAATATTTGCAAAATTTATTAAGTCTTTGTAAGACTTCTAAAAATGTTACATGACGCTCAGATTGGTCATATTCATAACACTGTCAGAATTCACTGATTATAAGAATATCTGAAAACAGCATCTGAAAAATGAAACAGCACAGTGTGGTGATTCCAAAACCATTTTAAGATGTTACATTTAAAAAATGTGTTTTTGCAAGGGGAAAACACTTTGAACATTTCACCTTGTTTTGCAAGAAAGTGCAACATCTCCTTCACAGATGGGGTGAAGGTGCAGCTATGTGTGCACTCCAATTTTGCCCTCCTGGTATAACTGGGAACTTTGCCAACTCCAGGGTGCAATTTAGTCAGTCCTGCAGCCCCAGTGAACCTTTCTGGGCAGCATCCATTCCGATGTGTTTAGTGAGGGCACTGGATTCAGACTCAGGAGATCTGGATTCAGAAAGTTTATCGAAATTTGGATTAGTAATATTTAGGTGCCTGGCACTGAGTGTTCAAACTCCAAGATAGTACACATCACCAGGTTTTGGAAATCTTAACATTATTCTTTCAGTGCCTCAATTTTTTCTCTGCAAGATAAAGAAGAGGACACAGTTCTGCAAGTCAGGGCAGGTGGTATGGAGATGAGCTGATCATTGCTTATAATATTTTTGGAGAGCATGTTGATCATAATCATTTAAGTACCTCTTAGGTAAAACAGATTATTTGCCACTACCAAGACGTTTTCAGTGTAGGAAATACTTTAATTCAAAGAAAGTATTCACCTGAAAGTTTCATTTTGTGGAAGAGTTCTTGACGTTTACCAGAGTGTGAATATTGAGTTTGGGGTTTTGCTTTTTGGGCTTTGATGACAGAAAGCCGTGGTCTAGAACTGATGGTGGCTGTGACCTGTGCCCAAGGTCTACCCCAAGCTGGCACTGTGAAGCTGCAGCAGTTGTCGCTCTGTCCTTTACAGCTTTTGGTGGGCACAGCTGCATGTGCTGCTTGGGATGCTTGTGAAAACACCAGAGGTGATGTTAATTTTCCAGCTGAATTTTGCAACCTGAATTTCCCCTGGCGGTATAAACAAGAGGAAAGCACATTAGGAATCCTGAGAACCAGCTCCTAGAAAGTAAGTTCTCGCTCAATAGATAAATGGTTGTTGGGAATAGTAACATTCCCCTTTCATTTTCTCAACAGATCATCAGAAATATTATCCCAGAGACTGCTAGAATTCAGAGATAATTTTTCTTTTTGTAATATTCCTTTTAGACATCTCCATTTAAATACACAATGCATTTGTCTGAAGTACACAGGGAAATATGTTATGAACAAGATCATTGTCTGATGCAAAACCAAAACAGGGCTATGGAATTTTGTTGGAACCATGGAAATTAACACTAACTGTGGTCTTGGTGTTAATGCTGAATTTTAAGTCTGTGTTCTGTTGTATTCAACCTTCGGGTAGGCTCATTAAAGTAGGCATTGTATACATCTTTTTCTGAGCTATTCATTTAAACAGCCTTCCACGGAGTATGTGAGCATTTCACTTTGGGCAAAGAAAACACACACTTAACATTTCTGTTCCGAGCTGTATCTTAAATGAACCCTTTTGTAGTTATAAAATATGTAATTAAAGCTGTAACCCAGTGCAACACTGAAATGTGTGCTTAAGAACCTATACAGTCTTATGGACTTTCTGGGTCTATTTGCTAGGATTATATGACTTCTGACTTAGCCTACATTTTGTTTTCAGCCAGCTGGTACTATGGCATGACGGTTTTCTTGCAAGGGAATATTTTATCCAGCTGTGGGAAATTCTCACGTTTTATTTGAGGCTATGCAGAATTCCTATCAGCCAAACAGATGATGAGGAGGTCAAACTGGGTAACAGGATGTTCCTGAGGTTTTCTGCACTGGTCATACAGTTGGATAATTCCGAATGCATTTCTGCCTATAAAGCAACTGACTGAAATTTTCATTAAAGAACTACAGCTCTATTTCAAGAAGGGTGTGGAGTTCCTCAGACATCTATGGGCAGCCTGAAAGAGTGAAGTGGTCAGTCCCAGGAGTGAGGGCAGAGCTGAGATCAGTACGTAGGATCCAAAAGCAGTATAGGAGGGAGAGTTTCAGTTCTACACACGAAACCACTTGCAACCTAATTCCTGAGACACTAAGCAAGGTGATTTGTCTGGATCTCTGAATTATAGTAACAAATTCAGCACCACAGGCAGGTGCCTCTGTAAATGAGGAATTCAGAGTCTATTTACAGACAAAGAACCTTGTTCTCTTAGAGAGGAGGAGGGGAAGAATCTCTCTGACAAAAATCTAATGACTGTGCTCTTGCACGTGTAAAGGAAGGATGGGTCCTAGTTTACTCATGCCAGGTAGCATTTGGTATCACAGTTTTTCACAACCTGGGAACAAGTACAAAACAGCAAGTTGTGAGATTTTCGGAGGACAAAACCCCAACGTTTTTCATCTCAGTTGCTGGACCAAAGCTGTTATGCAGTTGAGAACTGAAGATACACAGAGTCAGATGTTGTGGTGCAGAAGGTCACTCCTGTGGGAGTGAGAAAAATCAGTGAGACTCTGATGTATAGTAGCTAATTATTGATTTGTATCCAGAAACTCTTTAGAAGGAAAGTATGAGAGCCCTAAGCCCTTTCCTCCCCTAACTGAGTAGCATCACTACAAGATGAGGATCAGATATTTCTGGAGCCATGATTCTTCCGTTCCTGACTGCACGGCAGTTTGAAAGTCTTCTATATCTTCATGGTTTGTGCAGTCTCATGGGATTTTGAGTTCAAAAGCCTCAGGCTGAAGTGAGGCCCAATATTTTGACTTCACAATTAGATAAGTGCTGTAAGTGCCAGACTATTTGGCAAGAGGTAGGCACCATCGCTAGTGTGAGTGAGTAATGAGTGTTTGGAATATACCTAACTTCTCCAGGGACTTACGTGCTGGGTTTTGTCTTTCCTAAATCCCAAACAGCTTTAAGCAGAGATGCCCAGGTGGCCAGCTCAAGAAAAGATAGATATCCTTTGGGACATCCTCTGTCATACAAATATAGCCATAGTTCTGTGCGTAAATTCCTGAACGCTTTGTTGAGTGCTGACCTAAAATAGTTCATTGTAATATCAGAGGAAACCATTTGATTTCATCCAGTCACTTCTTTACAGAGACATACAAATTGTTATTTGGCTAGAACATATCAGCCAGAAAGACATCTTGTTTTCATTTGAAGGATCTAAAAGATGAACCCACCATTTCATCCCTTTATTGATGCTCGTGTTAAATTATGCGCCCAATTCCTTAGTTGAATTTGTCTGGCTTTCATTTGCAGATGATAGGAGCACGGTCTCACGGAGTAGCTGCAGTTGCTTTGTACCAGTTTTGTGGGAATAGTTTTTCAAGCATTTCTTAAAAACTGCAGATCTCTTTTCTTTGGCTCCTCTGGAGGTCTGTAGCCTTACACATACAACTTGTTTGCTAGAGCATTCATTTGAGCTGAATATCACATAGACAGTACGTGTGAGGTAAACAGCTCCTGGTGGAGTGGGAAGTTGTTGTTTATTAATTGTTCTTCTGTGTTTGTTAACATTTGATCTCCTTTAACCCCTTACAGAGATACATTTTTGGTGGCACAGCTTGCCCCAGTTTGGATAGATCAATCTGGCATATATGAAAGACAGCTTCATTTACTGTCCTTGACATAACTAACCTTACATTAACAGGACATTTCTTCCTAGCTAGACTTACTATTTATTCAGAATCTTAATAGATGGGCTTTGTGCTTAGAAATTTTTAATGCTGCTTACCCTATATTTTAAGTCAAAGTGTATATTTCTGTTGAGAATTTTCCATCTTCTTTTTTTTAATTTTTTTTTTTTTTTACAAAAGAAGTAAGTGTTTTCATTCACCTTTTGTGACTTACAAGCTATTGAGTAGCACTTGTTGTGTTTGAGTGTCACATTACGTGTATTATAGCTGATAAAGAAATGTCATTTTCCCTCTATGGCTAATATCTCTTAGGACACTTAAAAACAAGGTGTTTTGACTGAAACTGTTCGTCTATCAAAATATATTTAAAATAACACCATGAATTTGTTGGAGAAGATCAAATTGTAGTGAGGTTCTTCTTTCCTATACATTCAGTGTGATGATTACCTCCAAATTAGTAAATATCTGAGGACTGAACTGTGCAAGGCATGTAGATTGGGAAGGCGTTTGCCTACCCAGTTTTTCTATAGACACATCTATGCGTATCTACACACAGTAACCATTCCCTGTTATTGAGGTTCTGGAAAACCGCTCCAGACCTGGAGATTGCCTCCAAGCTGTGTAGCTTAGCTCAGTGGGTTAGAGCACGATGCTAATAATGCCGTGATTGCACACTCAGGGTGGTCAAACAAGCAAACAGGACACCTGTGAATCCTTTCTACCATTTGCAGATAGGATAGGTCCATGGCCTGAAGTCAGAGTATGTTTTCTAGGGTTAGACTTCTCACTACTGCAGATTTTCTCTCAGCTATTCACCACATGAAGGTGAATTTTAATATCCTTTTTATTTAGTGCTTCAGAAAAGTTCTGAAATAGGCATCTTTCTCTGTGGATATTAGAGTAATAGCACAGCTTCCTCCATGACCCTGGGCCTTATTTTCCCCTGTGCCCCTAGGCCTAGGAATATAGACAAGTTCTGATAGTGAGAGGAATGGCAGGGACTGGCCTGGTTCCCCATGACACTCAAAAAACAAAATCACAAACAGGCTAGCAAGGCAAGGCCTGTTCTCTGGGGTCCAGGACAGCTGGATTTATGTGCACTCCTGTCTCATCCTTTCCTATTCAGGAACTTCTGTCTTCCTGTAAGGAATGGGTAGTGCAGAGTGAGTCATCCTGGCACTTGGCCACCTGGCATTGCTCCTTTTTTTCAGGAAAATCCCCTGGATTTGGAGGGCACTCCTGAGACCCAGCACAAAGGGGCCAGAATCTGGCCCAGGAACCATAACACATGCAGCTCACTGAAACTGCTTAACTCTGTCCCACAGCTACAGCACACCATTGTCTGCCCATCATATCTTGTGGAAGCTCATGGTGATTTTTTCCATGCATCTTATCCAACTGTATGTTGTTATCAAGTGCAGCCTCTGTTTGTTAGTTCCTTAGATAAAGGTCTCCCTAAGTCTGATCCGTGCTCCGCTATTGTGCCTCTTCCTATATCACTGTATGTGGTGCATTTCTTCTTTCATGTCTCTTCCAAAAGTATCTCAGAGCATCCATCCGTCATCTGGTGATAGCTCTTGCTCATTGCGATAATTCTCTTTTCCAGAAATAAAAATGTATGGCATACATAGTATTTAGCAACACTGTACAGAACTCTGCTCAGTATCATAAAGAGATTAGGGCCTCTTAATGAAATACAGTTTCCAGCTGCAGCCATAGACTGTATTTTTATTAACTGAAAGGTACGTATAGATGTTCTGTTCTGTGTTTTATATCTGGATTCTACTCTTTTCAAACTTATCCATGCCAGGTTTGCTGGGGCATATGTGTGTGTTTGTAGATACCTTGCAATAGCTGAGACTATTTCCAGGGGAGGTGTGATCACATCCTCAGACATACTAAACACGAGCGATCCCAAAGTGATCAAGTGAGCAGGTTTTTATACTAAGGCGAGAAAGTTTCTTGAATTTGTAATTTATTTGTCAGTCCTGTATATTTTTGATTTCTATAGCAACAAACATTCAGCTATAGACATAGCAATATCATTAAAGACTTTCTGCCACTTCAAGTTAAAGGATTAATCGTGATATACCTTTCACGCTTTGTTTCCCATCTTTTCAAAATTCTAAAACTGTGAAACTGGTGTACATAGGGATATGGTGTTAGTGGGTTTGTGCTGCAAGAGTGCAATCTTTTGAGCTTTTTGTGAGTTCATAAGAGGTACAAGTTGGGTTATCTAGGCATGAAGTCACATGTCCTGAACAAGCTCCATATGGAATGAAAGGCAGCAGCATCTGTTTAGCAACACAGGTTGACACACAAGCCTGGTGTGAGTTCCCTGCCCTGGTTTTTCAGTCAATAACAAGGTAAAAATCAATGGAGCACTGGTAAGGAAAATAATGGGCCGTTTTAAAAAATATTGGCTCTGAAAAGCCACGTTCTTAAGAACATTAGAAAAAAAATACCAAGGCAGCAATAATAATAATAATGATAATGATAATAGTAATAATAATAATAAAAGTAATTTTAGACATGGAAAATTTCATCCCAATTTTAAAAAGTTTGGTAATATTTTTATAAGTACAAAGCAAACAAATTTTCAGTAGAAGTGACAGACATTTTTCCTAAAAGTTGATACAAGTTGTCTTGCCTATCATGTTTATATATCCAAAACATAATTAAGTCCTGGAGACAGTGACTTGGATCTCTCCATATTCCTGTCTGTACCTGATACCTGTAAAGAATGAAGGAAAAACAGGGGCTACTGTAAGTTGTTTCTTTTGACGCTTTTCTCAGTTAGGGTCTGAGCTGATGTGATTCTTGAAAGCCTTTAACTTAGGGGTCATTCAGCAGGAACTGCCAGGGCTTGGTATGTAAAAGAAACCAGTCATGGTATCTGTAATCTTGATTAAATTGTAGGTTTTGTAGAGACTGGGATCAAGCAGGCCCCACAGCATTCGAATAAATTGTGAGACTGAGTCAGAGAGCGGAACCTAAATGTACGTGTGGAAACTGTCCACACCTCCATACTTGTCAGTGGATTAATTGTAGTTCAAAACTGGGATAAAAGATCAGAAACAGCATGAAAAACAAAAGCTAGACTGCCTTGGATTATCTGATGTTTGGGAATTAAAAAAGTCTGATGGAAATCTACAGCCACATCTTTAGGCTTCTCAGCCAGTAGATTCTGCATTAAGAAAGTGTTTGCAGAGATATTTCTAAGAAAACCAGTACAGAGGTATACTTTTAGTGGGACTGCCTCAGCTTCTCTTAGAATTTTCATTTTAGGAAACAGGCCCAAATGCTAATTTCTGAGCAGTTCAAACTCAGGTGCAGAGCAGAAGGGAGGAGAATTGGGTGACACCTCAAATCTCACAGCGTTTTTGTGGTTCCTTTGTTGCCCATGGTCTGCCAGTTGACTGAAGCAAGACTGCTTCTCTCTCCACCTTCTTTGTCCCTGATTTGGCCCTCTGGGTTCCTGCTTTCTGTGAGCTTTATAAACTCTGTGAGCACTGAAGTTCACACTTGGGAAGTATCAGCACAAGGTGAGGGCCCAGCAAACGTATAATTAAACTAAGCACAAGTAGCGTGAGGTCACCAGCGTAAGGCTTTTGGAAGTTTTGATGGTGTGTTCTTTGTTCTGTCTGTCTGTCTCTGTAGGCATACAAACACATGATAGATTAATTGAGTTAAATATATCCCAAAGTTGTTTGAAACAATGCCTATTTAATTTTTTCAAGAGGCTGCACAGAAGTATAGCATTGTACCACAAATAAAAGTGTTGCCACAATGCCTGTAAATCAGAGCTTTAAACTATGTTTCAATTATCCTTCTATTATCCAGCTGGTGTTTAAACATGTTTATTATTCAAATCAGTAGAGAATGTGCTGCTGTTGTGTAAACAACTGTCAATTGCTGAAACAATGATTACAAGGCACCATCTCTTTCAGGTGTACTTAGAGGTACTTATACCTCAACCACTTGTATTTAAATAACGTGCAAACACAATGCTTGAGTGACTACTTTCGCTCCTGTTTCCAATACCTTGTGCCAATTCTATTACATTAAGAGGGAAATCTATTACATTTTTCATTTATACACATCTGTACTCTGTTTTTAACCATTGTATCATTAAGGCTTGAGTTAATATAATAGATATGCCAAGAGATGCAGTACATATTGAGAAATCCTGTTCAAAATAAAAGCCAATTTCTCTGTATTATTTTATGGAATTTGAAAGCTTTTATGAAAACAATACTAAGAAAATTATTTTCTGAAGAGGAAGCCTGAGAAACAAAAGATTTAGTCGTGGAACTCCGCTATCCTCCAACCTCTATTTGTTTTGATATAAACTGATTACATTACAAGTTGGTTGGTTCTGGTTTTTTTCAGGCAGGTATTAACAAAATATAATATTGATGGCACTGAACTGTCTTTTCTTACATGTGACAGTATTCAGTATCTTTACACACACTTACTGAAGGGCAAAGGTAGTTTAACAAGCAGTGTTTGCCAAGTGAGCTTTTGAGGCAACTCTCTACTGATTTGTCACAAACTGGAAGTGAGAATGTTTTAAAAAACTGCATTTAGGAATATGCTGATAGGATCCTCAAAAACAGTAACTGAAGGAAAAATTTTATGCTAATCACAATGAAGCAAAGAGAGTCTTTTTCTGTCTTCTACCTTCTAAGAGGACAAAACCTGGAAAACAAAAGCAGATACTAAAAATGTAAAAGAAGTGAACCTTCTGGCTAGTGACATAGCCATTGCTTCACACACCCCTCCCCCCTTTTTCCAGTCTTTTAAGTTAGATGCTTAAATGCAGAGCTAATGGAAGAAACAAACAGTACAACACTACCACAAGGATAAGCTGTTGTGGTGTGCTGATAAAATATGACATTCTTTTTCAGAACTTAATAGAGATGCTTTGACTGTTGTTCTGCAGTCAACAAGGCTGGTCTAATTGGTGGCCATGGCAACAAAATCAGGTCATACAGAGGTTCATACCGAGATCAAGCATATGTAGATCTTCTTGTTCAAATATACATAAAGATAAGAACCTTTAGTGAGAGTCCACAGTGAAAGGCTGAAGATGGATGCTCCCACGCACTTCTAATATTACTTAGAAATATTTACCTGTTTGTAACATAATGATGTTTTGCAGAACAAAAATAGAAAAAATCCTTCATAGCCATTGGAAAACAATAATTTTTTAAAGTCAAAGTAGAGTGTATGCATACACATTGCTTCATAGCTGCTCGTAATTTACTCCCTGGAGTTTTTAGTGATCTGACTTATATTTTAGATGTAATTAAGTAATCAGTGTAAAATGAATGTTTAGGCTGCTTAAGGTTGAATTTTCACAGCCTTAGCAGCTGCGCAGTTGTGGTTCCTGCCCCCACCTCCCTTAGTACAGCAATCCATTTAGAATTATTACTTGAGTTATTTACATAGTTATGATATTTCATAGAAATGAAATAGCAGCTACCTGCTAACAGCGGGCTGCAAATATACAATTAACTCTTGTGGTTGCATCTCTCTTATTTCCCACTTAGTGCACGAAGGTGTGCAAGACTTGGGTGGTTGGTCCCCAGGTAAGCCAAGCCCTGCTCAGGGAAACCAGCAGCTACTGGCTGTATTCCTGCAGAACAGAGTCTGATGTCTTTAACAGATCTCCTCCCTCTGACCAAGTGCATGTATTGGGTCCTCTACAGCCTTTCAGCCTCTCCGTCTGTATTTATAAGCCTGGTTTGTAATAATAAAAAGTTATAATCTTAGGATTCTCAGCAGTCTAACAAAAATATATGGATAGACTTGGGCAGGTACATCTGGGACAAAATCCACACCCACACCCAAATCAATATCTTAAAGGTCCCTGCTGAAAATGGTCCAGGTCTGGGTTCCGAATCCAGCTGATACATGGATGTGGCAATGAATTGTTGGAAAGCTCTCTCTGTGTTCTCCACTTCCTCTGAGGGGATGCGCAACCAGTACCTACACTCCCAGCTGCATTAATTTTCTCATAAGCAAAAATTTTCACTTTGAGTGCCTTTTGCAATAAGACTTTGAATAAGTTGAAGTAGGCATACTAGGGTAGAAAGAGAGGAAAGCATTTTGAGGTAATTTCCATCTCTTCTGGACAGTTCCCCAGCGGTTTTGCATCAGGGAAATATTTTACTGATTTCCTGCTTCCTTCTGGTCTTTGCTAAAGATATATGTAATCCACAGATGGTGGGTCTGTGCGGTACTGGTGGAGCCTCTCTTGTTCTTTACTCAGCTTCTTTTGCCTGATATTATCAGCAAAGCCCTGTCACCAGCCCCTACCCCCTCCTTCTCAGCAAAGCTGTTTTCTTAGCTACAAGGATAGGCAAAAAAATCTGATTTTAGTTATCTGTTCTGCTAAAGGCAAGGATTAAGATTAAGATTTAAATTTGTTGCTTTTTTTTTCCACTAGAGCAGAATGCTCTGGTCCAGTCACTGTGCATTCCTGGGTCTTTCCACAGTTCCTCACAAAATCACGTATTTTAGTTCTAGCTAATGTGTGTAAGTTCTTTTCCTCTCTAAATCACTGCATTTCTGCATGCACCTGCTGCAGGAATTGGAAACTCTCCCTTGCCCAGACACACTGTTTTTAAAACACATTAAACTCATCTGTGATGTTCCACATTACCTTCATTTCTTGATACTGTTTTCCATCAGTATAAATTGTTACTACTTTAGAAGCTACAAGAATAAACTTTACTCATGAAGCTGAATGATGGGTGCATGTGGTTAAATCTGATCCATGAAGAGGGACTGATACAAACTCTTAAAAAATAAAGTCCATAGGTGAGGTTTGGAATGGTGATCCATGTGAATGTGGAAATGTGGAAAGGAGAAGTGATGCTGGCATGGATCTGCAGCAAGCTGGGTGTGCTTGTGAAAGGAATGTTAAATTTGTAGGCCCTTAGCTGGGACATGAGGAAAATTCAAGGTTTGCATAGACTTGCACTTAAATGTCTGTATAGGACCGTGGAAGAGAAGTGGATTGCCTGGTCAGTCAGTTTTCATCTCAGTGGGCAAATAGCTCCTTCTTCCCTTCAGACATACAGATCTGGAAAAACATCATGGTGAAAACCCGCAGAAATATTCCAGGCTTGACCCAGTGTCTGCTTAAGGCACAGAACGATTACTGGGCCAGGGGCTGGATATACTTTCAGGTACTGCTAATCCCTCACGGGGAGTTAAACAACTCCCTCGTGCAAGCAGTCCTTTTCTGGCACGTAAGTGTCAACAGGTGTGAGCAAGAGCACGGGGGTGCAAAGTGCCAATGCCTCGCTGCTGGCACTGAGCATGGCCTTCATGCACAAGAGATGACAATTGCAGCGTTGTGCAGTCTGCCCATCAAAAAGCATTGTTGCCTGGCACCTATATATCATTCAACTTGTGAGCAGGCACCGTGCCATCAGAACAGATGGTAGGGAGAGAAAGCAGCCAATCTACCACGTAGAGGAGATGCATTAAAGTATAGGTGTGGAGAGTGATTTCCAGCCAAGAACGTCAAAACAGCTCTCTTCGTCTTGAATTTACATGCCCGGAGTTAAGGGGATGGGCAAGCATTTAACTGCTCTCCCAGCTGGATACGGTTCCATACACACACAAAAAGCTTCTACTTCAGCTCACTTCAAGTGAGATTTTGGCCCAGCTGAATTAGGCGGGGTATTGGAAATGACAGAGAGAAGCATTTTAAAGTGATCTCCACCTTTTCTGGCTCTTCTCTGGATGTCCTCCTCTGTGGAATAGGTGAAAAGAAACTCTCATGGCCAATTGTTATTTATGGAAATTTGCAGGGTGCTGTAAAGTACTCTTCGCTTTCTAGTGTAAATGTCTTCACAAAGAAGACTGTAACACTTAGAAGTAATGGCATACTTAAAAAAAAGAAGAGCACTGCATTGTTGCTAGGCCCTCTCCTATGGATCAGATGCACATTCAGCAAAAAAAAAGCCAAAACATTTTCAGATAAAGACTGTGGAAGTGTATGGTATCTTCGTCTGGCATACATATTGGGAATATCCTTTCGTGCTACTAAAACAAAGAAGCATTAATGATATCCTAACACTGAGGGGGGGGAAAGTTGTTTAATATACTCCTTTGTGAACCATTCTACTGAACCATTCTACTGACTGTTAAAATGGCGCACTGCAGCCCTCTATGTTTGCATCTTTGTGCTTTCCGGGGCAAATTTGCTTAGTTTATGAACAAAAAGACATTGGGTTTGGTTTTTTTTCAAACCTCAGTTTTTCAAAATTCTACCTAGGAATTTAAAGCCAGCCCTCATCTACCATCACCATAAAGAGCTCAGGCTGAGTTCTGTCCCCATTTTCACTTGTGAACTGTACTGTCTTTGGATTATGACCTTCCTCACACCTGAAGCCTCATTGTTTTCAAGACGAAATTTTACTTCTTTTTTGTTGTTGGCCTGGTTTTTATAGCAGTGTGAAGAAGGGTGTGTTTCTCTGAAAAGCTGCAGGTGCAGTAATACTTTCATTTAAGTCTCTAGAGCTCTAATAAGCACAGATGAAGAGAAAGGGGATTTTTTTTTCAAAAGGACCTTGTATTCTGTGGCTGCTGCAAGACTGCTTAATGTCTTTCAGAATCAGCCTTTAAAGCTGGCACTGACCAGAATTTCCTTAGTTGCCAAATGTGTTTGGAATTGGGGTTTGGATTCAGCCCTATCTGTTGAACTAATGAAGTGAATCTTGGTCGAAGAGGAAGAGTGGGAGAGGGGAATAAATACGCCTAAAGAAGAACAAGACATTACTGAAGATGAATTCCTGCATTTTAACTAATTACAGGAGGGTTAAAGGATTGACAACCAATATTTTTCTTTTAATAAGGTGGATGTGAAGAGCCCTTATCTTCTCATGGGGAAAACCATTGGACTCTCTTATAGGAAGCTTCTTTGTGCATGGGATTCTTAAGGGAGAGTATAGTTCCTATTGCTAAAGAAAACCTTCCTTAAAGGACACAAGGAACTCTTCATTTCAAAATTCTGATACAATGATAGATGTTTCTACAGTTCGCTTATTTTCTCAATATTTGATTTCCCGTTTTTCCTTGTCAACTGTTCTTCCCATAATACCATTTCAGAAAGCAAAACTGTGTGCTAGGTCTTTCTCTTAATTTATGGGATCTTGATATGCTTTAGTGGAGAAACAATTTTAAGTCTTAGTAATGACTGTGAACAGTATGAGAAAGACTTCCTGGGCCTCAGTTTCCCTTCTGCAGAACACAAGCAAGGATTATCTTTCCTTGCCTAGGGAGACTTTAAATTCTTCAGGACGAAAGAAATCCCACAAAATCCCACAAAAATGGGATTTTAAATGGAGTTAGTGCAATATGAACTTTCAATGCAAACTGAGACTGAGGTGTTAAAGGGAGTGGTGAGTGAAGGGGTTTCACCTTTGTGTGCATGGTTAGAAGCTGTCTTAGAAGTGCACTGAGTGGGGCAAAGTGATTCCTAGATGATGTATTTTTGCTAGATAGACGAGGTTTCTGGTTCTGTAAAGTGCTTCATGATTGCTGGAAGCAGACTGAGAAAGAAATGCAGAAAACTGGTACTGTACTATCAGCGTGTGACAGTGCATTTATGGCTTTTTTCCTAGCCTACTCTATGCTATTGCAAGCAGAACACCTTAATCCATTTTGTGTATGTCTAGTCAAATATCCTAAAATCATGGAATGGCTTGGGTTGGAAGGGATCTTAAAGACCATCTGGTTCCAAACCTTCCACTAGACCAGGTTGCTCAAGGCCCCATCCAACCTGGCCTTGAACATTTCCAGGGAAGTGTATGTTCTCAGGTAGGTCCAGGTGCATCCTCTCTAAAAGAAGGTAGCTAACTGCATCCATTAAGAGGACAGATACTTGATTTTCCTCCTTAGTCAGTGAAGGACAACAGTCATCTCAGAGAGCAAGTCATATTTTATTCAGCTTAAATTGCTCCTTAGAGGTTTCTGTCTCTGCCCCTGTGGAGACATCAGCAAGAGGGAGCCCAGGATGACTGCAGCCCTCAGCGAGTGCCTCAGGTCAGCACGGTTCTAACCTGTCATGAAGTGTAGGCAGTTGTGGTTTAACCCCAGCCAGCAGCTGAGTTCCATACAGCCACTCTGCAATGGAATGGGGGAGAGAATCAGAAGAGTAAAAGTGAGAAAACTTGGGGGTTGAGATAGAAGCAGTTTAACAGGTAAAGCAAAAGCTGCGTGCACAAACAAAGCAAAACAAGAAATTCATTCACCACTTCCCATGGGCAGGCGGGTGTTCAGACATCTCCAGGACAGCAGGGCTGCAAATGCCTCCCTGCTGCCTTCTTTCTCCCCCAGTTTTATATGCTAAACATGACACCGTATGGTCTGGGGTTATCCCTTGGGTCAGATGGGGTCAGCTGTCCTGGCTCTGTCCCCTCCCAACTCTTTGTGCACCTCCTGCCCACTTGCTGGCGGGGTGGGGTGGGGTAGGGTGAGAGGCAGAAAAGTCCTTGGCTCCATGTAAGCTCTGCTCTGCAGTAACAGAAACGTCCCTGTGTTACCAACACTGTTTTCAGTACAGATACAAAACACAGCTCAATATTAGCTACTATGAAGAAAATTAACTCCATCCCAGCCAAAACTAGCACAGTGATCTATCCAGCAGATTTCATACCAAAACCAGATAGGATGCAGTTGTCTTCTCTTAGGTAAATACTGATGTTGCCCTGTTGACTGAAATGAAGCTGTGGGGTTTGTTTCCTGAATGGTTTGAAATGGAAAAGGCCTTATTCTAGCTGGGATGAGGGTTGCTGTGCCTTGGTGCTGATTTGGGGTGGGCATGGGTATGCGACTTCCACTTCTGTGCTCCTCCTTTGTCTACCTGCCTGCATCCGCTGCGTGTAGGAGACTGTGTCTGTCCAGTAAGGATTATTTTGGTCAGGACTAGTGATGTAAAGGCAAAAAGACCACTTAAGAAGAGAGTTTACTTTCTTTTTAAATGCAAAACATGTTAGACAATTTTTCTTGTTTTTTTTGAGACGATTCTCTGGTTTAGGTAGTTTACAGAATTGGAAAAGTTGCTGACTTTCTTCACATCTCCTGGTTTTTTTTGACAAATAAGATTGAAAGTGGTGTAATTCAGCACCATCATAGTGTTAGTGCACCTACAAGACTCACTGGAGTCTTTTCTCTGGTTTGTGTTCTGCCATTCCTTCCTGCCCCTGGAGGATGAAGGACATATGAGGCACATGTGAGAGTTGTGATGGTCCAGTTTCTCCGGCTGGGATGGATTTCAGCTTGTGTCTCAGTTAAACCCCTTTTCCAAATCACTGTGACTCCATTTTGAGATATTAGGAACTTCCCAGTGTAGATGCAGCTGGGCTAAATGTGGCTTAAGCGTCTGAGGGAGGTCACGGCTTTGCCGACTGAATTTCGCTGGTTTGGCAATGGTTGGTTGAGTAGGAATCTGGCAAGCATTCCCCTTCAGAGGCAAACATGGAGAGACTCATGGCCTTCTCTTCTGCAGTGTTTTCAAACATAGTTTTAGGTAGATAGAAGACATAAGAGGAGAAAGACCTTGAGACAGTATCTGAGCACACGTGTGTCTATATATGTGTGTATGCGTCACACACAGAGCAGTGCTGGGACAGTGAGAGCTGAAAAAGGCCTGAACTGTAAATAGCTTTTGTTGAGATTTTAGCCTTCAAATGCAAACAGGAGGGAGGTATAGTGGGAAGGGAAAAAGATGTGATTGAGCAGTAAACATGAGTGATGGTTGGAGGATAAATAATATTATTAACTTACATTTTATTACTGTGGCTGCTGTGATAGCAGAGGGCACTTTTTACAGACACACAAGTAATAATAGCCCAGAGAAAAGCACATGGTCCATCAAACCCTTCCCTCTGGCAGCAGAAAATACAAATCACCAGGTATGGTAGCTGACCATCTTATGCACAATTATCTCTCTTATGACTGCATGGCTACATTCTCTCCCTGCTCCAAACATATTCATCTCCCTTTTGAACCGATGTTCACCATTTGCATCTATTACCGACTTCAAGACCATTTTATTCTGTGCGGTGACAGTCCTTTGCAGAAGGGTATTCTCTCTGAATTTCTCATACTGCTTTTTGCAGTCTTTCCCTTGTCAATGTCAGTCTTTGTGACCTCTTGTTTTGAGTGATAAATTTTCAGAAATCTTATTTGGCAGTAATCAATTCTTCTCCTTACAGGATCCTCTACATTTCAAAAGAACTTCTCTTCTGATTCTTCTCCATTAAAGCCAGTGTATATTGACAGTCTTCATGTACAGTTTCTCTGCAAAACCACAAATTAGAAAAAGATTTAAAAATGAAGGATAAAATAAATCATTGCTGACTGGCTGAATGGCATTCTTCTCATTTAACATGAATATTATTGAAAGGAAAATGTGCATTTAATATGAAAAGGTGTTCTAATCACTCTGTCCGATTACAGCAAAGCATGAATGATGGTAACATTTTTCGAGCTTCCAAATAAAATGAGAAACATTAACCTAAATGAGATGTTGGTATTCTGCTGCAAATGCTTTAGAGTTTCTCTCTTCAGTAGCCCTTCTTTCGGATCTTATTGCCCGAGGGGAATGTTGCACTTCCTGAAACACTGATGGTAACTTGGTGTTCTACCTCAGATGATGGAAGTTTTTTTGCTAGCCTAATACTGGTACTGGAAGGCTGGTTGTCTGAGAATAAATAATTCTGAAGAGCACACTGGAAATGTGTACTCATCCACCAAATTCACTGACGTTGGTGTCTCTATTTCTGTTTCAGTGGTAGGATTATGGTGGCAAATGCTTTGTAGGCTACTCTTGATTGTCTTCTGATGTGTTCAGCCTCAAATTCACTGACACCGTTGTCTCGGTTTCTGGTTCACAGCAGTATTCTGATGACAAATGCTTTGCAGGCTACTCTGATTGTCTTCTGGTGTGTGCACTGGATAAATATTACTACTACTAGTACAAATATTTAGTACCATCAATATCTGGTACTAGTACTAGGCACTAGTAATACTAAATTCTAGATACTACTGCTGCCCTCTAATACTAGTCAATAAGGTTGCTAAATATATGATAGAGTATATAGTACATTCGTGCTATTAAAGTTAAAGCAAATTCTTTAGATAAAGACATTTCAGACTACAGACTGTTCAATGTCGATCATATTTACCCTTTTCTATGCGTAAATCTAGGCTGATCCGATAAATCCACACATGTGGTTCAAGAGACATGTTACAGTAAGTTTCATCCATTATTTTTAGTTTGATTCCACTATGTTGTAGTCTTTGATTTTCTGTTGGACTCCATGACTTCAAATTTCATAGTCAGAACACTATCTTAACATTATAATGCCATAGTCACATCATAGGTAGCACCTAAGACTTTGTGTTTATTTTAAAATTCTTACCAATCCATCTCTCTCCTAACTTAATTAAAACAAAACATTTGCCTGCACTTTCTCACAACAACAAGTGATTTGTTTTAATAGCTTTCATTTTCTTGTTTAGTGAATGACCCTTGGCATAACAGATAAGAATTGTTTCAAATAATGAAAATTTTAAGTTTTACGTTCATGGTGGGCTAATTCGACTTATTTGGGTTTGCTGAGGAGCACGAGTGCATACACAAGGGAGTAAGCTGTTGTAAATCAGTGGCTGTGTGGTAACTAGGCTGTCTATTCTCTTACCCTGTCATAAACGCAAGGTGGTTTACTCTGAGGTGAAAGATGAGGAAGTGCCCTCACTGTTACCGTGAGAATATACACCGGTAATTACCCCAGAGCAGCTGATCTGTGGCAGCTGCTTCCCTGTGTACACTGCATCTTATGATATATGTGAGATCATTTGAGGGAGTTTATCCCTAATAGATGACTCCAGGATTGTCACTCCTTACAGCATGAGAAAATGTTGTATTAGATTTGAGGAAATAGGGCCTCCTCTTTGGCAATTTTTTATTTACGAGAGGTGGTAGATGGCTAAAATCACGGTACTGTATCATTCATTCCCTCTTGCCGGATGTCTGAGTTGCAGGTGGCACTAGTTCCCGTGAGAAATTCTGGATGAAAAGTCTTTGTGCTGAAATCTTTGTGTCGTTTGGAACTTAAGGTTATTTTTATGAAGGCACAGTTCTTGTCCAGGACCTCGCTGATGACTCATGTGGCTTTAGAAAACAATAAAGAATCAAATATCAAGAAAATACTTGCCACACAGGTTTTCAGCGACAGATCCCAGCTACAAGAAAGAAAATAATCTGTTATCAGAACCCAGTTTTCCGATGGTTTGTACGTGTTAACTTTCACTCTAATGTGTTAAATGATATCTTTTCCCCCCATTTATTAACTTGTTACCTCTAGGCCTTTCTGTAAATAATTGAAATGCTGTGTTTTAAAGCCACTGTCTTTATTTTAACAAACAGATCTTTTAAAATATTGTGAAACTAACTGAAATCCCTTGAAAAGACTACCAGAATTCCTGCTTTTCAAGCTGCATATAACATTTTAAAATGTAAGGTTTAAAATTTGCATGTGGCTGGAGACTTTTTCAATGAATGGAAATCTATCGAGAAATTGGTGAATTATCTTTTTCTTTTTTTTTTTTAATGTTTTACCCTCTTTATGTAGGTTACTTTATTACTTCTTGCAAAGACTCTTCACTTGCATTCTGCCTCTCAATGCCATGAAAAGTTTTTGTGTGCCTACTCAGAGTAGATTTTCTTCCAGTGGTGGTGAAGAGAACCCTCTAAGTCTCTTATCTCTTTTAGACATTGTAAATCTTTGTAATGTACTTAGATTCCCAGGATGAGAAAAAATATCGAAGGCCAAGTCATTATTTAGTTCAAGTTCTGTTGACTATTTTATGGTTTTGTCCTTCAAAAAAGTTCAGGGCTTAGTAAGTGCATTATAAAGAAAGATAAAAGAATTTTGTGATACAGAGCCTAAGGAAAGAAGTGTATCTTTTATTACTTATGAAATGAAACTAAAATTATTGTCTCTAGAAATGCAGATAAACACATTAAATCCCTAATAGGCTGTGTTTCACGGAAAAATATATCGCAGTTTGAGAGGTTCTCTCTTTGAAGTCATCTGATAAAGGATTTTAATTGAGATCATTTCAATATGCAAATATGGTCTGGCCATTACACATCATTAATGCTTAGGCTTAGTGTAAATATTCCAGTCTAAAGGCTGGCCTTCTGCATGCTTCCCACCTACACAGAGAGAGCTTATCATAGGCAATTATCTTACCCAAATAAAAAATGAAAATTGGAAAGTTAAATAAATAAAAGAACATTCTGATGGAATCACAGTAATGTGCTTCTTGGTTAACATCAGCCCTGGCTTTCGGACAGCTGGATTGGTTAATGCTTGTCCTTTGCTTTTGCATCAATCTCAGTGAATCTTCCTGTATTCCACAGTGACACATGCCTAGTCATATCTTTTCTGCCTAACAAATAAGCCATCGAGATAACAAAGGCAGGATCAATATGGAAAACTATAGTCCTAAGAGAAGGTAACCTAGATATTTGGTCTTGATCCGAAGTAAAACCATAGAATAAGTAAGTAATAAATTGAACTCCCTCTGGAATAATTATCTTTTGGATTTTTGATACTGTGTCAGTTAGCAGGTATTTAGGAATCAAGCTCTGTTCTTTTCATAAAAATATGTAATTACATATAGGCTTTTTTTGGATGCACAAAGAACAACAACAAGAAAGACATCCAGCTCTCAGTGACAGTCGAAAGGAGTGAGATGCCAAATTTTCAGTTGTACTACTGAAAATCTCCCCTATTGTGGCAGAGTTCACATATGCAGTACTGGGAATGTAACTTGTGTTCTGTCTCTCAGCATGTACTTAAACTGGCTGCAATGAGAAAATCCAATTCTCAGAAATTAAAGCTGTTGCGAACAGCTGATCCAAGTTGTGTATCTCATTCTGCATTTGAAATGAACAACTTCTCAAGGTCTTTTAGAGCAAGAAATTCATTCTGTTTGGAAACGTAATATAGCACTTGTAACATTCATAACCAAACCCAACCTGTGATTTATAGGTTATGGTTACTAATTTTAATGTGGATACACTTATTCAAAGCACAGTCTCAATAAAGGTTTAGTGTCGATCACATTTACAAACACTACAGTTTGAAATAATTAAAACAAACAGATGGAAAAATACCTGCTAGTTAATTCCACTTATACATGTATTTATTATTATGCAAATTAAGGAAAAACCTTTTCAAATGGTGTCATCTCATCCCTTAGCAGCATTTCCAATACCTGTATTCAAGCTGATTCCCTCTGCTGCCTAGGCAATGGGCTGGAAATCCGGAGGGCCACTTCACTCCCCATTTTTCTCACTCATCTTTAGTCAAGACACTTGGTCCTTTGGCATGTCTGTTTCATGAACAAATAACATTATAAATACCCTCCTTTGTAAGATATTGTGAGAATGATGTATCTAAATCAATCACCAAGCTTTTTGTGTCTGTGGTGCTTTCTGAGCTATTCCTTTCTTCTGCCAGTGGCCAACATGTGGGTACATGAGGGGGTTTGTAGGAATGAACTGGCCACAGTCTAAGGCCTGTCCAGTTAGTAAGGACCAAATTTCTACAACTTCTGTAAACCAGGCCATTTAGTACTGTCTCTCCATCCACCGCCCTGCTTGTCTCTGTCATGCCAGCTTCCATTTTTTTTTCCACTCCTATCTGTATTTTCTTTCCAGCTGTTTTTTAATGGATTCTATGAGCGCTGTCTGTTGAAGTATCTGTACTGTTTCTCATTCCTGATCTATAAAAATTTAATCTAAAGGACCATCACAGTACATTTCAAAATTCAAGAAATTAACAGAACCATTTACAGATGACCTGTGGGAGAAGGAAGAAAGAATCCTATAACAGAGAGGGGTCACTAGGTTTTCAGACTCTAAGAGGCCCTGCTTTCTTTGGGTGGATATAATGAACAGTCCTGCTGTACACATACAGCTATTTTGCTATCCAGAGCGGTATTCACTTTAGTCTCCCCTAGCTCTCTGTCCGTGTGTCCTACAGACAAGGGGGTGATGACAGACTTCTGCAGAAGTCCGAGCCTCAGAAGTGTGTGCAGATGCCCCAGCCCTTCTGTCCATCGTGGGTGGGGGTTGATTTGTAAATTCACATGGCCATTTACTGCTCAGACAGGGTTGTGTGGGAACGTGTGTCCCTGGCTGTGGAAGAGGACATGCCATAGCTGTGCTTGTTTGATGGGTCTTCTACATTCAAATGGGCTGAAAGCAAATGTTTACCTCAGATGTCCATGTGGCAGCTTGGTCCTTTCAGCTGTCCGTCAACAAGAACCAGTGCTGGATGTAACAAGCTGTCTCAGTGTGCCCCAAGCTTCAAGCAGGACCCTTCCTGCTGCCGGCACTACTGTTCATGTCCCAGGGCTCCTGCCATGTAAGAGACACCTCAGCAATGGTTGTGCAGGGATGTTTGCTCAGAACAGGATGAAATGTGTGAATTAGCAGCTTAGCTTGCTTGTGCACAGGTCCTGCTGGCTGCAAATGCCAGCTGAAATCTGATCTATGGTGTTCAGGCTAGCTAGGGACAGTGAGGGCACAGGACACAACTATTCCTCCCCAACAGCTCACACCCTTTAGAAATCAACCAAGTGACTCCAGCTGTTGCAGCCAAACCTATGTTACCTTTAAACTGTGAAGGCAAGACACAAGAGGCCTTGTTTTGGGCAAACTACCTCCCTGTTTCCTCGGGTTCATGACGATCATAATTTTACCATAACTGTGGTGCTAGTAGAGGTCACATTAGCTAATTTAAAGCTAGCTCGGTTATGTCCATAGAATGCCAAGGCTAAGGTGACATTTGATCCTGTTTGTCACGATGTACTGCCGAACAGCAGAGTGTAGCCAGGGACCATATATATGCAAGGCATTTAAAATCACAACGCCATCTCTCACAGATCTTCAAACTGTCATGGTTTCTTCCAGCCTTTTCCGAGAACACTTTCAAAAATCCTCTGGAATTAATGAAAACTTTGTGCAGATGAAAATGTAGGGAGGACATCCCATTTCAGTACTTAGAAAGGAAGGATGCATTTCCAATTCTGCTTTAAAATAATTTTTCTTGGTGTTATATATCTAAATGTCATGAGTCAAAGCAAATTTTTTTTGGTAGCATTTCAAATTTTGGATATTTTGTTTTGATTCAGAACAAAGCCAGTGTATAAAATCCAGAACCGGAAGTCTGCCATTCATGAGGCTTTGCCAGCTGCCAACCATTGCCAAAATCTGGGAAAATTCATCTGACTCTCACAACTGGACCCAGTTTTCACAGGGCATGGGACCAAAACTCTAGATCCAAGTGCTGAATCTCTGAGAATATTTATTCAGGAGGAGAAGTTTTTGTATTGTCTTTTTCCTTAAAATTTTGAATTATAAATTTCAAAAAAATTCTGTAATAGTAAAAAGGTTTGTGTACTGGAATGAGGCTAGAAATTAGGGCTTCTTGACTTGGCACAGACAACTGCAACAATCTAATTCAGGTCAAAGAGGAAAAGAGAGAGAGAAGAATAGGGAAGAGGCAAGAAAGAAAAAGAGAATCAAAGAACTGGGACTAAGGAAGGACTGGAATATGGAAAGAATGTATGCCAGTGAGGAGCAGAGAAAGAAAGGGGAAAAGAAGTAAGGGGAGAGGAGGGACAAGACAAAGAAATGGGGGAAAAATAGAAAAAGTACAGAGGGCAGAGAACAAAAAAAGAAGAACTTAGAGACAGAAGGAAAAGCTGCAGGGAAGAGGGTTTATTAGAGAAAAAAATCGCAGCTTGCTGAAATAGGGTTGGCGTAGAAGATTTTTATTTCATATCCTGCTGCCTAGGCTCTGATGATTCCTAGGCTGAAGGTATATGACACTGGTAGATAACATACAGGCAGCTTCTGTGCTCTTCTGAAAAGCTTTTTGTGTCCCTGACAACTTGTTCTAATTGCACAAGTTCAAACACTTCTGATGTTCTGTGTGGCTTACAAGCACTTTAGAAAAGGTTGATGTAGAAAAACCATCTCTCTGTAGTATCCGTGGACTGACTTTTCTTCACAAGTGCTTATGTTGATAGTTAACTTGGATAGTTAATCCAAGTTCAGAGAAGGTACTGCTAATATCTTGAACTTAAAAAAAAAAAAATTAGGTTGTAGGAAATTTGTGGGGAAAACGAAATTTGCCTCTGTGTTTTTGGTGGAACTGTCTCTATCTTTTCCTGAACTAAGGAATGTTTGTTCAAGCCCTTCCTTCGGTCTGCCTCCAGCACACCTAGGTTCTTTATCCAAGCCTAGCTCAGCCACATCAGCCGCTGACTTCACTTTTAATGAGTAATAGAAAGTGCTTTCAACCTTCAAAGCACCGAGAAGTACATGAAACTTATTATGATGTGACCAGGGAAAGAATAGTCTGTGTCTCACCTGGGACCTCATTTGAGGTCCTCTTGGGAACCGATCATGAAAATGGCAGAACTGACTGGAGCTGAAAGAGCAGCATAATGGGGAAAAAAAGGAGGTTAGCAAGCAGAGATGGGCTTCTAAGTTTTAAGGCTCCTTTCATTGCTGAGGTGAAGAATTGGTTGCATAAAGGGATTTTGGAGGTACGAATCGTTCAGAACGAGAAAGAAAAGGTTGCAGATTAAGTGAAATAATGTTCCAAGAGAAAGGAGATGTATTTAAAGGAGAAAGATTATGTGGGAAAAGGAGCAGGGGACTAGGACTTTGAGTCATTGGGACGCTTCAAACTGTGTATATTGTACTCTTATTTCTTGTTGCTGGCTTGCATCACCTGAAGTGAAATCCTGGAAGTACGTGCTCTGCTTATTTTGTACAGAAGTGTGAGAGAAGACAACTGCAGAAGATCTCTTACACAGAATAGCTTCTCTATGTCTTTGTATTTAGTTCTTCGGACAACCTTAAAAGGAAGACTATTCAAATACATTAAAATGCAAGAGAAGTACAGGCAATCAGGGAACGTATGGTAATTCTTTCCACTTTTGTCAACCACTCCCAATTTTCAGGCTGGGTGCAAACAAAAGCATCTTAGTCATTTGAGGTGGGGGAGTGATGTATCTTCATAAAACATTCTGTGCGAGGCTGTAGAAGCAGAACACCCAGGCTGCACCTAATCTGTGATGTACTTGCCTAGCAAGTGTCCAGCTTGCAGACCTGTGTGTGTAGTGTTCCCACAACACCACTCAGATGGAAGAACTGCTGTTGCAGACACACTTCACCATTCCCAGGTAACTCACCATTGGGTGGACATGTAATTCAGTTTTGGGCTAGACGATATATTCACAGTCTGGTCTGTGCTTTGTCAGAGATCCGGAGTTCTGTGCCATAAGAACTGTAGCTTCATAAAAAGAATTGACATGGAAAATACACATTTTCTTGAATTTCCTGGAAGATAATTCCCCAGCATTGCAATCATGGTAGCACACAGGAGACCTGTCGCATTACTGGGATGCTGGCCCAAAGAATATAGACTCGTTGGAGGCTGTGGGGAGGTGAGGTGACAAAGCACACAGAGGGAGATGAAATGAGTGTTTTGATTTCAGTTTCTGTGAAACAAGACTTCCTCCCTTTTAAACATCTACTATAATGATCTTTAGCTGACACACCCACACAGGAAAGTTGGCTATTCATGCATGGTGGGGGTAGCTGGGGAGAGAGATGGGCCTGTAAAAGTTAATCTATAGTTTAAACAGTCCCAGCTACTCATAAAATCAAAAGATGATAACAGCACGATTTTTCTTCCACCTGTTTACATATGTTATGAAAGGCACTACAAAGGGAACATCAGTGGTATATTCTGACAGAGTGCAGGAGCTGGCAGATGTTTGTTAATTAAAAGAATTCAGGTAATGAAACAGTACTGAGAGTTCACAAGAGGCCACATTTGCACATGCCAGTGCCTGTGTACATCGTCTTTCACACACCCCTGTTCACCAAGCAGCACCTGATCACCCAGTTTTTTATAGGCCACAGTCAGCATAGAGACAAAAACATGTAAAACCAGGTTTGAGACAAGTGTCCTTTGCTTGTAAAGACACTGTAAACATTGGTTAGGTTTAAACTCACGCAACAACGTCTCTGCTTGTCTCAAGAGTCTGGGACACCTGGGTGCCTGTGCTTCTCAAAATAGGGAACCTCACCTGGCTCAGCGGGGTATTGCCAGGACTGAGGCCATGCCTGACTGGACTGTCAGACCTTCAAGTGAGAGAACAGCACATAATGGCTTGGGTCAAAGTTGGTTTAGGTAGTAGTTCTTTCCCAAAGTCCTTACAGAAGACAGCAGTCATATATACCATGTCAACAATGGTGTGAAAACTGATACCTTGCATACTTTTTCCTGTAGACTGTTTTTCAAACAAAAAAAAAAAGAAAAAAAAGAAAAAGAAAAAGAAAAAAAGGGCAGCCGTCTACCCAAGGAAACCCCTCATTATATAAAAAACAAACAAACAAAGTTTATGTTCAAGCTCAAGAGGGGCAAAGCCTGACCTAAGTATGAGAGCATTCTGGCTCTACCTTCAGGTGCCACTGGCTTTTGGGATCCAAGATAACAGAACTGGCTTTTGTCAGCCAGCCAAATTAGAAGAACTTTGGTATTTGTGTTTTAAGTAGGAATTGCCTTTGCACTGATGGGACATACTTCTGCACAGACACTTCAAAAATGCATGTGGCAAGGTTTCAGGGAGGCAGTGCTGAGTGCAGGGGACACCTGGAAGTGCCCAACTCATAGCAGGTGCCTACCCCCTTACACTTAAGAAATAAGAGTTATCTTATTCCCGGTTGCTTGTTGTTTTATTTTGTTCCAAACTGAGATATACAGCGAGAAGGATGAGAAAAAACCCCACTGATTCAGTGGAGATAAACTTCCAAGCTGGGTTTCAGGGACAGACTAGGGGTTAGGAAACTTGGGTTAAATCATATCTGTGCCATAAATTCCTTTGCAATGTTGCTTGTTGTGGCTGTTCTTGGATGTTCTAGTTCCTCACTCGCCATATGGGGCTCATGGCTGTTTCACAGCAAGCCTCATAGCAAACTGAGATTAGATTTATCACATAAATTAAGGTGCTTGGAGACCTTTGCTTAGTATATGCTGAAAAGTCCAAATTTATATTGTGTTGAATATTTCTGTTCAATAAAACCGATATGCAACAAGTGATTCATGGAATGTCTTGCTTGTAGTTAATCTAAGCATAGTTTGAAACCAGTTTTCTTTGTGGTTTCTTGCTGCATCTGGTTAGAGTTCCAGCAAAAATCCGGAACTGCAGGGGTGTGTTAACATACTCTCCCATTGCAGCATGAACTAAATATTTATTCTCTCTTCATGGTTTTTACCTCAGTCCTAAGAGCTCCATAAAGCAGATATCTGTGCAGACTCTGCAGGAAAAATGATTGTTTGTCCATTTCAGGTCATTTTGGGTGTTTGCAAATTCATCATTCGACTAGACATGAGTTATGTTTGCCACAAGAGCAGTGAGGACTCAAAATGTGTTCAAATTTACTGGTTATGGGTAAATGTGGAAGAAAATTCAAGATGTCATTAATACTTGTCTTACAGCCCTCCAAATTTTCTCTTAAAGCAAGTATTTCTCCCACTCCTACAGCATGTCTGTAGGAGTCCTGTATTTTATCCTGGAATATCTGCATAGCCTAGAAATGATACCACAGAAAATCTCATTTAGTGAATGAATCAAACTCAGTTCTTCCCAAATACTTGAGTTGTACTGAAGCCAAAAGAAGCCTTCTGTGGAACAAGCTAGTAAGTGTTGAAAACAGTTTTGTACTAATTTTGGGGGTAACTTTTGAAAATCCGTGTGAAACCATATCCTAGTTGTTTAAGAGCCTTATGGTGGGTCTGTTCACACTGGTCATTAAACTTCCAGTCTGACACTGGAGTTTAGAATTACCCCAATGCTGAAGGAAATCTAAAATTCTTCAGATTGTTTCATTCAATTAATTCAATCATCCCAAGTGTGCCTGTTTCAGGACATAAAGCACAAGACAGGAGCACATTGTAAGTGAATTTACAGCAAGCTGAGATGTACAGCAACACATCTCCTCATGTCAAGCCTTGATTATGGATGAGCCATTTGTTCTTATGTCCTTCCTCAAAGCCGTATGCACTTTCAAAAACCAGGTTTTTAAATATTTCTGTTGAATAAGCCTTATATAAGCCTTTGAAGACAAGACCATTTCAAGGGTTGGTGTTCATACTGGGATGGAGACAGAATTTCTCCTCCATGGATGAATGAGAAGGAAGGTCAAGACATGGCCCTTCTGTCTTAGTATAGCAGTTGCGTCAGCAAAAAAGGCCGTAGTCCCCATGCTGAATTTAGTGTAGCACTGTTGTGGTTTGCACTCGCCCTGTGCGGTGCTGCCTGAGCCATGAGTGCTGCTGGAAGATTCCTGGTGAGTTCTGGAAGCATATCTTGGAAGGGGTCTGACTCTGCATGCTGCAGTGGCTGCCTTGAAAAAGCTGTGGTCTTGAGTTATACGTTGTTGGGATGCATTAATGGTGCCTTTTGTTCCTTAAGGGCCTCTCTCCACATTCACTCAGCTCATTTTAACAAGTGTAGATGAAACATGTTCAGATGGGTTTATATTCATACATGCTTAGATTTCTGTGTTGACTTGGAATTTGTCGTTGGAGCATTTACTCCTCGGTCTGTTTCAAAGGTGGGAGTTTGGTGTGGTAGATTGTAGTGTCTCAGCAGGTCTGTGAACTGTGGATCAGGAAATGAAATTTTGTAATAAGAGAAGCTTCCATTTTCTCTTCTCTCTCTCCTGTCTCTGATAGGTTACCTTTCAGCTATAACAGAAGGACAGTGTGTGCTACAACTGATGTGGAATATTTGTGGAAACAAAGAGCTCTGTGGCAGTCAGGAACGCTTACTGTAATCTGTTCATTCACAATTGTGTTTTAAAGCTTTCAATCAAAAGGCTGAAAGGATGTATGATGTGACTGCTGCCTTCTAAGGTGACTTCTACCTTCTAAGGTAAGCAGTCAGACTTTCTAGGCTTATAAGCTTAACTCTTGAGTAAAACTTTACAAAATGTGAGGGCTGGCCACTTGACTCCAAGGCAGCTGCTGCAATTACATTTCCCAAGAGCTATTACACTTCCTTGTCACCTTACTGTAATTTCAATCCTTCACCAGCATGGAACATCATCAGTGTAATCAGGGCTTTGTCATGAGTAGGAGGATCCATGTGGTAAATGCATTGTGGCCGAATAACGAAGAAGATGGAGGGAAACACACTTGTTTCCTGTGTCCCACACTGCCCTAGAGTGCTATGAACAAGCAGGCTGAGGTTTTGAAAAGTTCTTCTGGAATGTTTGCAATTAATAGTAATGGGATAGGATTTCCGATTTTCTTTAATAGCTTCTACAATCTCATCAACAGGGTTCATTAAGTGGATGTAAAACTTTAAATCTCTTCTCTCTTTTCTCTTCTCTCTTTCCTCTCCTCTCCTCTCCTCTCCTCTCCTCTCCTCTCCTCTCCTCTCCTCTCCTCTCCTCTCCTCTCCTCTCCTCTCCTCTCTTCCTTTTTTTCTTTTTCTTTCCCCCTCCCTCCTCTTTCTCTCTCTCCTTTTATCTCATACTCTATTGCTTTAGTTTTTTTTTTCAGTAACTAGCAAAATAAATGTTAAAATAGAAATGGGAATTAACAAATGGAAAAAGCTGCTGACAAAACATACATAACAGTTGTGGTGTAAACACCCTGCTCAAAAGAACAGATTTTCCATAATATCTGTCAGTTTGCAAGAAGGAAAAAAAATAATGCTTCACAGAGCAGTATAAATAAATAACAGTGTGATGTGTAACTAATATTTTCTAATTTTCATAGGAGCCACCATCTTGGCAATATTGTGTTGCCTAGGAACTAACAAAAACACGTCTTTTTTTGTTTTGTTTTTAATGGTTCCTTTGTGCCCTGATATTTTTCCAAGTTGGCAGCTGCAAGGAAAAACAATGTGATTTGGTTAGATTCAGCCCCTCTCTCTCTCAAGTCTGGAACAGAACAGATAAGAACTTGTGTGTCAGAATACAAAGTTTACTCAGCACGAGTCAAAAGCTTTTGATGTTTGCTATCCAATCTGGCCCGGCATCTTTGAAGTTCAGTTACTCATACTACAGCCCCATCAGTAAGAAATAGCCATTTTCCCTATGTTAGTTAAAACACTTAATGGATAGGAGCAGCCACAGCAAAAGCAGCAGGATATTTTTTCAGAGCTGATCTGGGCATTTTTATTTCTGTTGATCCAAAAGAGTGAAAATATTCAACCAAATATAAGGAAGAAAATGGAAAACAAATTCTACAGTGTCACTTTGTACCCTGTTCCTGGAATGTTCTTCTGTATGTTGTTCATCAGTTAAAGGTAGAACACAATTTAGCCATTCTAAAGGCTCTAAAATACTCATCTGAATCCTGGCTTTGAAGTTAGATATTGGTCTCATTTACTAAAAAGAATGAAACTTCTTAAATGCCTTAACCAACATCAACAAGCAACTCTTCTGACACAAAAAGAGCATTTCCATTCTCGTTTTCTCTCTTGGTCAAGAGGTCAAATTAACAGCTGGTGTAAATCAGCAGAGTGCCTTTCCAGTTGGTGGACCTCTACTGATTTACACCAGCAAGGATGTGGCTCAGGAAGGCTGAGATGAAGGAAGCTGCCCCCAGTAACCCATCGCAGAGCGGGAAGTGGAGCCCAGCCCTGAAACCCTGTCATGTGCTTTAACTACAAATTCATAATTAAAGCAGGAAAAGCAGTATGGTTTGTGGTGTATCTCTTATCAGGATCTTTTGAACTGTGCAGTGAATTATTTAATTGGTATGGATAAATTCTTTTCACTTGAACAAAATCCAGTCGCGCTGTTAAATATTACGGATGTCAAATATTAAAATGATTTTCCTGTGCTACTAGTAGTGTTCTTTGAAGGAACACTGTCTTTGTTCTAGGAAATAAAGCCATACAATCAGTATACAACTAGTGAAGTCTCACATTCTCTACCTTTTACTGAGTAAACTTTAGACAACAAAGCAGAAATTCTCCTCTTTCATCCTTCATGGGTTCTCAAGGAGACCACTGTTTGTGATTTTTTTGAGGCTATTCTAAAGGGTCAGTTAGTTTATATTCAGTAGCCAAGTAAAAACCTGTACAGATAGAAGGAATATCACCACCTTTAATTGGAAATCTGCAGTCTCAACAAATTGTAACAAATCCAACTTCTGTTTTTATTGTAAATATGGCCTGAGTTAGCTTTGGGAAGATAAAAGGCTGATATAAAGGATACAATTGAGTTACAAAGAAAAATGCTGCACAATGGATAGATCTTTTTTTTTGCAAGCTTTCCTTCTGTGAGACCCTGTCAAGTAACCATTGAGGATTTTTTTATTAACATCTGGGTATTTAGTGTATGCTATTGAAATTCTTTCTTTTCTCTCTTCTCCCTCTTTTGTTACCTTCTTAGCTCTATTTCAAGCTTTGCCTCTTACCACCAATCTGTTGACCTTTTCCATTGGAAGGATACGAAATCTGGGTACTAGTTCTTACCATGATAGAAGAGATTGCAGACAGACTGACACGTGCTCACTCCATCCAGTAAAGGAAGGACTGAACAACGTTATGCACTGCCCCAGAGATAGATATATTTTGCCTTACTGAGATATGTAGAACCTGTTCACAATAGGGTGTTTGAAATAGTTTGTCTAGTCCTGAGTTGCTCTGTCTGGCCTGGACTGTACTTGAACTTTACCCTTTCTAACTTTGGAGTTGGTAGAAATAATGTAAAGGAAAGTTTCTACTAAAACTCAGGAATTGTGATTGTTGCTATTTCCACAGCTAAAAGAGAGACATTTATATGTGTCCTCAATAAAGTACAAGGTTATTGTCAAGTCTCCTTTTCCTCTAAGAAGGAATGAAAAACACAGAAACGAGGGTTGACAAAGATGTAGTGGACTACGCTACTGATTTTAAGACCTCAAATCTTTCTGTAGGAGGGCGCATCTCCTGCCAGAGACAGCATTTGTTCTACATGACCAAAAATGCAGATATTACTCATTTCACAACAGGCAGAAGTGAGATAAAGTTAGGAAAGAAACAAAGGATGAAAAAGTCGTTGTCCTTGACCTGTTGCCCAAGTCTGTTGTCCCGTGGCAAGCCCATGGGAAGAGGTGAGGAAGTGGATGTTGTGCAGATACACCTTCAGTTGGTTTACAATTCGCGGCTGTGGGCTCCTGAGACCCACTGAACTCCCTGTTCTCCGGAGGCTTGATGCAGGTGGGTTTACCACTCAGGGAGACTGGGGGTTTCCTTGTGCAAGATCCTGTAAGAAAGGACAAATATGCGCACAGGTACACAAATACTTCTTTAGAAATGTGTTAATTAATGCAAAGTCTTTAAATGCAGCAGGGTGATCTTGCTGACAACTGATCTGTCTGTGCACACACCAGTTCTGTACCCTTACCAGAGTGAGAAGAGGTAGGTCATGGGATGCTGGGTTTTTGTTCTTTTTTACTCCCTGGAGAATAAAACCCATCTCCCAGGGTAATACTAATAACAAACTTTTCCTCCTACACAAATGCCTGAAAGGTGGTTCTTGAGATATAGTCCAGCAAGGGAAAATCAGCATAGCTCCACAAAGCTGATTTACTGCAGTCTTTGTTTTGATCCAATAGATCTGGTTTGTAAAATGAACCTTTGGCCAACAGAGGATGTGATTTTTACATTGAAAACACCATGTAATCCTAGAAAGATAAACTGCTGGGAGTTTTTATTTCATGTGCAACATGGCTCTTTTATGTTGTTTGAAGAGTGGAAAGAAATCTTAGGATTTATTCAGTGTACTTATGAATAAGATCTGTGAACTTTAATTCCCATACCTGTGCCAACTCTGAAATTATGCATAAAGTCTCATTGTGTTCTTAGTAATCCACGTCGCTGCAATATAGTTGCAGGCACTGTACAGCACTGTTTTTCCACACCTATCTGCAGTGAAAGTATCTGTGTTTGGACTGTGGAATAGGAAGCTCTGTGATAAATCTGCATTTGTCTCTATGTTCTCGGCTATACAGCAACTGCTGCTGGTGGCTCGCTGCAATGAGGCTCGCAAGCAGGTTGTTTGGTTTGAGGACCGGCAGAGCTCATTGCATGAGAGCATCTCTCATTTCTGGTGCAGGCTTGCCCATGGCATTTGTGATTAGAAGGTAATACTCTGTATAGCATTCTTTTATTTCCCACATTCTCTTTCCAAAGAGAGGAAACTCGTAGGCTGATGTTTTGACAGTAAAGCAAATGTCGATTGCTCTTTTATAAATTCTGACAAGCTACTATATGTAACGTTTATTTAGTGCTCTGTGTGTGTTGCCAGCAACACTAACTAAATTTCTTCAGCAAAAATAAAAGGGTTCAATCAATCATATGATCTGGGCAACCTGTATTTATATCTCCAGTGTGTCATAACCTAGTGTTGCTTGTCATTTCTTAACTGATCTACAAATATTACAAAAGCAATTTTCTGTCAGACTAAGGCTTGATCACAGTTGACCTCAAAAGTCTAAGCATACCCACTGGAGAACCTCCCAAGCTCCACGGATATTTATGGGTCTTGTTCTCTCGCTGCTGTATCCGCTGATATCAAAGAAAACCTACCTGATGCTGTCCATTCAGATTCCTTCCACCTTCATACAGCTTCCCATCGCTTACCTTTTGCCAGTTTTTAAATGTTCTAGAGACAAAAATAATTACATCTTTCTGTCTTCAGCTGGGTGATGTGTGAGCTTGGAGAGACAGCCACTTTTCTTACGTCGCTCTCGCTCTCGTTCCCTCTTCTCTCTCTTACTAGTTAGGTCTTTGTTATTACAAAATGTATCTTTTTTTTGTTGTTTGGAAAGTGTACAATGAAAACAGAATGCCAGCTGCATCTTTGCTGAAAGAGCAGCCTTAGTTAGCACAGTAGCTTCGGAGCACACTGGGAAACTGTTGATGCTGCAACCTCTATGACTGTGAGAATATTGCTCTGTGAGTTGTTTTTTATCAGGAACTCATAGCTGTTGGCTGGGTGTCTGTGGATTTTTCTGGATTCAAATTTATCCTCCCCCTGCTTTTCTCCCCAATACCAGATTTATCTTTGAAATGTACTCACAGATGGTATAAATCATTTCTAAATGTCCCCGGTACAATGCAGTTTCTTAGGAATTCCTCTTCTCTTGTTTTGCAAATGTTTTTTTTCTTTGGCATATTGAAGTGACCTTGGTGTGTCTTACAGCACCCAATATCGGGAGGCTTTATAAAACTCATATCTCAGAAGTGTCTGACATTACATTACAAGAGGATCTGTAAACCTCCGTGAGATGACGAATGTCTTTTTTAAACAACAGACCAAGACTTCATTTAAATTAGTAACGTGGAGATTAGAGGAGCTCTTGCAGGCTGTGCTGCAGCCATGCCAGGACTCTAGGAATATCAGTCACATGAAAGCTGTTAAGTTTGAGATGGAAATAAATCAAGGAGCCTGTAAAAACTGTCAGCAGGTCAGGGAAGTTTATGAACTCTTGCTGTATCTAATCATAAATCATAAGAATAAGCTAAAACTGAGAAGAAAAATGTCCTCTTTTGTAATCTAATGCTGTCTGTTAAGGCAATAAAACTCAAATGAAATGCATGCATTGCAATTTTTAGTTGATACTTTACATTATTACCAAAGTGAAGGAAGAGTTTCAAAGTTATAAAAGTGAGACAAATGAAAGGTGGACCTGTACTTGTTGGTGTTTCCAGGCCTGCATCTCGTCTGCCTTCCAGAAACAAAGAGCACTCATCCAGCAAAACTCTTAAGTGTGGGTAACTGCAGACACTCAGGCAGACTTAATAATGACAATGGCACAGATTCACATGCTCAAAGTAACGTGGAAACAAGCTCTCCACTGGACTGGAGCTTAAAGGATGGGTGCAGTTATCATCATCCCACTAGTGTGCAGCAGGTAAAGGCTCAGATCTGAGGTGTATGTGTGACATTCAGCCTAAGGAGTAGAGTGAAAAGCTGAGACCTGTGAGTGTCTGACCATTGTGGGAAGGAATGCAAATAATTTGTGGAGAAGACCAACCATTTAACCTTCCAATTTCTCTCTATTGTCACTTTCAAACCCCTTATGACCAACTCACTTTAAAAGTTCACTGGCTCAAAACTAAAGCTACTTTCATAGGGCTTTGTCAAGTTTTAGCCTCTTTGTGCCTTAAACTCACTGTCTTTCCATTTGTGTCTCTCAGGAAGGAATCTGTATCTGTTTAGAGCCCCGTTGACTTCAATAATACTTTGTACAGGGGTGAGGATTTATTTGTGGGGATTGGATTGCAGGGTGAGGGCCAGAGACTGGAAACCTTTCTTGCCTGGCATACTGTTGAAAAGTACTACGAATGTTTCCGACACCGATATCGTTAGGCTGGCCTTCCATCTCAGAGCAGGGTAAGTGCTCACAGTACTTTACAGTGGAATGCCAGACAAGGAAGATTTTAGAATCCTAGTCCCTGACTTTGCAGTCTGATCCTCACTGACAAATCCCTTACCCTGTCTAGAGTACCACTGAAGTCAATAGGACTAGCTCAGGAGTAAAACACTATTCAAGATGAAAAAAGGAATTGGGAGGAAAAGCCCGATACTACGTGAACAATGCCTGAAAGAGGGAGAGGAAACACCTTATCTTATATTTACCAGAATACAGAAAAGTTCAAGATTAGGTTTTCTTCCTCTGCTTCTTAGCAGGATTGTGTGCACCAGCCTTGGAATCATCTGGACTGTGTTTGCTGCTAAGAAATTTGAAAAAGTTATGTGTATGCAATTATAGAATACGTACGTGGATTTTACTTGTTCAAACTGAGGGCAACAGAAGCCAGCGTGAAAACATACATCTGAGAGAAACACATCAGTGACAAGGAAATCTTGATGAGGTTTTAAAACAAAGACACAGTGAACACCATACTATTGCAAAAATACGGTTGTTAAGGCCTGGTACAAAGTGGAGTCACACTTTTTTAAAGAAAATATTGTGAATTTCCTGTAGAAACAGACAAAAAATCTTTTGCTTGCTCCAAAAATACTGTGTGGGGTTCATCTTGAGAATGCAAAACTCTCTCTTGTTGCAGATTTTATGAGACAGGCAGTGAATCTTGTGTGCATAAAGCCAGGAAGCTGCTCCATCTGAGCAAACCCATGAACAGTAACTGACTACTCCCTGTATTTTAAGAGTCATGTGTTTTCGAAGCAAAGTTCTAGCTTCATGGGCTTTGAAGGTAAGAACTGAGCGAATTCTCCTAACCTCACATAGTATAGCCAGATCTTTATGATACGGGTAGTATACTTGTTTAATAAAGAAATCTAAAAATGGTTGTGGAGGGGGAATGCTCTGCAATGAGGAAAACCTGAAAAGAGAGGCTAGAGTTTAAAGCCTGCAATAGGTTTTGTAGGTTTTTCTGAATCAAGAGTGTTTCTGTTAGTCCAAATGCCTGATTTCAGAGGCTATTATGTTCTGAAGACCAAAGAAATTTTGGTTTCTTATGGTAGTTACTGATGTTTCACAAGCCCAGTGGGCTCATAGTCTAGATTCTCTAACAGCAGACAAACTCAGCAATGAAACGGAAGGTGGACATGCCACATCTTGCAGCCAAGTGTGTTGTGCCGTATACAAAGTCCTGGACCAAAGGTTCACATCATGAGAGCCTCTGGCACTCACTAGGAAATCCTTGATTTACGTAAGATATTACAGAACTCTCTTGGAGTTGTGTGTGCAAGTTGAAGGAATAAAAGCAATGCTTCAGAAAGAAACTGCAGTCAGCCTTCACGGGGTATTAAGGTGAGGAAAATCTCTCTTGAGGTGCAATTGCACCTATTCCAAGTAAAACACCTGTACTTTCGATATTTCTGAACACAGAAGAAAACTGTTCCTCCTGTGGTCTGTCCCTGACACGTTACCTGGCATGTTCTGAGCCAAGCAGTCTGACCTCAGGAGAAGCTGAAGTGCTGCCTCCCACCACGGGTGAGAGAAGGGAAGCAGGCTGATGGGTCTGGGGAAAAGTTTGTGTGGTGCCTTCCCTGGGTCTGTAAGAGAGCACAGCACCTCTGTGGAGCAACAAGCCCTTTTGCACAGCTGTGAGACTGGCAGGTTAAAGGGATTCCTCTGACAATCATTCACAGATCACAGAGCTGATAAAGGCAGGATAATGGATAGAAGAAAGGGCCACGGTAGGCTCCCTAGAAACATTCACCCAGATCCCTTTTTTGCTGATGCACACAGGCTTCCATTTGCCTCCCCCAATGCTCATGCTGACCTCTTCGTCTGGCTGAGCGCTCAGCCTCCTGTTTGTCCCCTCTGCTTTAGAACCAGTGAGGGGCCTGATTAACCTCGTGTGTGAATTGCGTGGTGAGGACTAATTACTTGTACTTCCTTCTGTAGCACTGAAAAACACGTTTTATATTTGCCCTCCAGACACAGACAGGACATCAGGATTGGGAAAAGGCTATAAACCAGCTCTTCATTAGTTTCTCTTAATTGTTACTGGGACAGGACCTTATGGCTTCACTTCCTCTGAGAGGGGGTTACTGAGACAGAGTAAAATGCAGGTGCCCAGGTGCCCATGACATAGTTTTCCCCTGCAACCAACGTGAATAGCTTTCAAGAAGAGAGATCAGAGACTCCAGCTTTTGTAATGTCAGCATCTTTGTTAAACGTTTAGCAATCTGAATTCAGCTGCAGCAATGCCTCTAGCTTTTTTGTTCAATGGACACAAATCCTTTAACAGACTTGTAATGATATTAAAGATGAATGAAGAACATACAATATTTAATTCCTTGTCTGTGATCTTTAGTGCAGAGCAGTTTGATGTGAGTGTTTGCTTTTTATACTGAAAGTGAAGGTTTAGTAAATAAGAAGGAAAATGCAGTGGGTGGCATGGCAGGGAGAGCAGGGATGAGTAGTTTGTGGCAACTGGTGAAGGATGGTCTGGAAAGCTGTGGTTGAAGTATAACTTTCATGTCTTAGAACCAGAGGCAGTGAGAGAGTAAACTGGCAAAGGGGAATTTCCTAACATTTCCCATGATTGGAAAGATAAAGGAAAAAGGTTATTACATAAATCAAAAGCTTTACTAAAAGAACAGTCAAATGCAGACTCAAGGGACTGGCCTTGGTAGCAAACATCTTTACATTGCTAGGTCACCCCAATGAACGAGGTCAGAAGCAAGAATTTTATTAACTGAGGGCTGTTGAGAAGCAGGTGTGGAACAGATTAATGGTTTGGAGCTCAGCTGGCTGAGAATGGCCAGACACAGAGACAAAAATTAACCCCAGACTATTGACCAGGGGTGATGTCAGTGTGAAGTGTGGCTGGGAGAGCCATCAGGCAA
This sequence comes from Rhagologus leucostigma, assembly GCA_013397725.1. Classification (NCBI taxonomy): domain Eukaryota; kingdom Metazoa; phylum Chordata; class Aves; order Passeriformes; genus Rhagologus; species Rhagologus leucostigma. The sequence continues at coordinate 1,950,297 of VZTD01003019.1, forward strand.
GCCAGGGAGTGAGCGGATGGGGAAGCGTAAGCAGCCAGCCTCAGTGGTGAGAACTAACCGCAGCCTGTCCTGACACACTTAATCACACTGACACTGTGCTGGGTAAGTAAAATGGAATAGGGAGATCATTCTCTGTGAGAAAAGTGGGTAGCTATTGCATTCCCTCAGGAGATAGGGCCGCAAATCAACACTGTTTCTTACTTTCAAGAGTTTAAGGGAAAGAACAGTATTGTGTTGGTACAGACCACTGATTATACAAACCTGCATGCGGTGGGTTGCTTTGGGCTAGGTGAGGCTGAGCAGAGTAGTGGCAGTGAAGGATGCTGCAAATAAAGGCAAAGAAATATATATGGAGAGAACTACCGCATTTTTGTAGTCCCTGGTATCACTTCCCATGCCTGTGTGAATCCCCTCTGCTCACCTGCACGCAGGGCTGCCTCCAGGTTGTGGCAGACCACTTCCCACCAGTCAGTCCCAAACTGTCCTTTTGTCACCTGGGATTTTTGAGGTCACAACCTTTGAGAAAAGGCAAAGATGATATTTCTTTAGCCACATACTCTGCTCTGTTCCTAAATATCTTTTTCATGCCAAGTAAATGCACCTACATGTATATGTTTTAAGCCAAGAAAGGAAAACAATTTTGACCTACATAAAGTCAAAAGGACCTGCTCCTCAGTGGTGTTTACTCTACAGACAAGGCAATGGAGATGATATGAAAGAGTGAAAAGAACTGGTTAATGAGAGCAAACGAAAGGATTTGACTTGTCTTCCTTAGGAAGGAGACAAATAACAGGAAAACGTAGGAAAAAAGCATATATATTGTAGTGGTCATTGCAACAGGATGTTGTTGAGAGATTTAATTCAGTGAGATTAAAGATTAGAATAGGTTCTTATTTGGCTAATGAATTTCCTAAAAATTATATAATAGCTAAAGGCAAAGATTTAAGATGGAATATGCTGTGTCTGACCTGAGATCTGCTGAACACTGATCCGCTATTAGAGATTCATTGGTTCAAGCTACTGGAAGCAGATGAGCTGCCGATCTAATCCGATGTGGTAGACAGGGTGCTTCTCTACCTCCTGTATCCCGGTTCGAAACACTGTCATCATTCCTTTTTCTCTGAAATGCTTTCACTCCTCAACAATATTACTCGTTGCTGGTTGTACCTTCTCTCCTTCTCTCTGGTTTAAAACTGAAACTGTTTTGCATTTTCCCTAAAAATATTTTCCTTTTTTTCCCACCACACTTATCTCCTCTGCTTCTTAAAGGGCAAATCAGTTTAATATTGAGTTTTTTAACAGTCGAAAATGTTTATATTTCAGTGTCCAAAGGTGTTTTCTGTTGATTTTGATGACATTTTAAGTATATTAAAACTTCAGTACTTTACACTTAAAAAAGGTACATTTTGTTTATTGAAGAATGTAGTCTTTGCAGATTTGGGGAAACTGATTTTTGCACCAGCAGTTCTGCTGAAAAATCTCTCTCATCTTTACAACATAATTTATTTTCCATAATTATCAATATAAAAATATATTCAGATTAGCTACCAGGCTACAATTGAATTTTATTCTATTTTCTGCCTGTTGCAGTTTCTTCTCAGAAGAATGGGGTAGGTTCGTGGCAGAAAGGCCAGTAATTGGGATGAAAGGGAGAAGTGTTAGCAGTCATTATGCTTCAGGGCATAATCTGATCACCAGCTGTAGTCAGAAGAGATCGCTGTCTCTAGTATTTAACAGGACTAAATTTGTCACATTTTGATGAGAAGGTGAAGAGGAAGGACCTGTCTGTGACTGATCAAGTATTGAAAACAACATCACTAGCAAAATAGTTTTTTGATCTGAACTGAATGTGCATACGTTATACATTAGCTACCTGCCAGCTAACCAATTCCGCAACTTTGTTCAAATTCAGATTTTCTAAGAGTGACTGTAAAAAGACAGTGTTTAAAGTGAGCTCAGGCAGTGAAGCAGCCTAAGCATGGTAAGAAACCAAGCAGCTTGTCGCTGTAGATGAAACCAGTGGAAGGAAGGCCACTTTTTTTTTGGTAAGGTTTTGCAGATGTGAGCAATACGATATTTCTGCTTCAGGGTATTTACTGAAAGGATATTGGTTCAGACAGAAGCTAACTTTCTTCACAGCAAACTGCAGGCTGCTTCCCTCTTCAGTTGGTGGAAGAGATTTTTCTTCTGGAAAACCTCTCCAGGGAAATGTAAGTGGAGAAGGGGAAGTTTGTTATTTAATTGTACGTGTGAATTGGATTCGTTTTCCTTGTAATCAATAGGAACAGTGTTAGCTCACTAGTTTAAAAGGGTACCATAGGAAAACCTTAACATTATTGAGATTGAAATTCTTCATCCTATTTTTTTCTCTAAATCAATATTTTTCTTTAGTTCCCTACTCCTTGGGAAGGGTGAAAATGAGAACCTGTTGGACGCTTCGTTCATTTCTTGAGCTGAACCTGAACTCCTTCTCAGTTTCAAAGGAGCATGGATCAACATTTGTGTAACTCACCTCCATGGCAGCGTTAAAATTCAAGTGAGGAATACCAACTGGAAAAGGCCAGAAAAGGAAAGCATTTTGCTTCCAGGCTGGAGTGAATGAGTGAATGACCAGTGCGGCTTTGCACCGACACAAGTGCACTCCCGGGTTTCCAGTTTGGTTTGTCATGCTGGACAGTGGCTTCACATTGCTCCATGCTGGCTTCAGGGACCAAGCAAGGGAGGCTAATCAGGTGGGGGGTGCAAAAGTTTTGGGGAATAGGCAGCTGCTGAGGATGGTACTTAAATTTCAGCCTTGAAATGAAGCCTGAAACGAAGGAGAAGGACATGAGGGTGAGATGAGGAAGCTGAACTGAGCTGCCAGGGGGAACAGAAGCCTGTGTGCAGTCCAAGTGATTGCTACAGCTGGATGTGTAAGGAGTAACCAAGTCTAAGGTATAAAACACCAGGGAAAGAAGAAGACTTGAACAGATTATAGAATGAAATTAAGAGTGCAAAAAAGTGATAAGTAAAGCAAATGCTGAGATTGAAAGGAAGTTTGTACAGGAGGTTAAGAGAGAGAATGAAAAATGCTTCCAGAGTGTCAGGGCCATGAGGTCAGTGAAGGAGAGCATAAGGCTTCTAAGATGCTGCAAAGGTAATTTATGGTCAGAAAACATTTCTAAATGTAACGTATGCTGTGGCTTGATACTCACAAAAGGAGGACAGGGGACAGATGCCACAGGCAGACATAAATTTCCCCAGAGAGGAAGAAGAAATATGGGGAAGGGGGAAGGTGTCAGGCTGACACAAGACTGCTTTGTGACCTTCAAAGACTGGCAAACAGTGTCAGGATGGGATATTAATTGAGAAAAATAATGCCTTATCATTGTGCCAGCTGAACTGAAGAGAGCTGCAAGCAAAACCAGTCTGTCATTTTGGGCCACTACTAATGCATCTGAGTGGCTTCTGTAGAGCATCCTGTGGCCTCACAAGGAACCAGTTTATCTGGAAAGTGAACTTTATTTTGCCAAATGTGGATGAAAAGACTGTATGTAAAATGCTTCTGAAGTCACGGCTAGCTTCCAGTTACTCAGTTTATATATGTCTTGTTTTCCTGCAGTCCTGAAATAAGGGAAATACTTAACTATTGTGGGGAATATGTTTAAGGCAATGATGACTTCCCATGGTACTAATAACCAATGGCTTCGAGCCAAGATGTTTTTACTCACTGAGAAATAATTGTGACTATGTGAATGTGTATAGGGAACTTTCTCATGATAGGGAAATAAGAAATATACCTCTAAGCCGTAGTCAAATTACCTTTAAAATATTGCATTTTGCTATTTACCTTCTACAGATGTTCCTGGGTATTCATAGAACAGACCTTTTCTTGAAAAAGCCTGAGGCTTGACTCTTAGCTGGCGCAAGTCAGTATTGCTACAATGAACGGAAAATGGAGTTTGATGCAATACTCCAAGTATGTTTATGTGTCTTTTTGGTGTTCCTAAGGCCTTTATAAAATCTCCCTATGGTTTCCAGAGCTGTTTTCTCAGTCTAGACTTATGAGGCCAAATTATTTTTTATTCTCCCAAGTTCTCTCTAAACTATTGTCCGAAAATTTTTAGTGAAGAATTTATCTGAAAATGAAGAATCTCTAAGGATGAGAGTTACTGGATCTACCTCCTGCACCAGGTGTTCTCTCCACTCCCTGCATAAGGCAGAAGACTCCAGGGAGTGTCCTGGGAATAGGATACAGCTGTGCTTTGTTCTGCTCAGTTGTCAGCTGGTATGAAGGTATTCACTCCACAGCACACACAGAAAGCAAGGGAGTTGAGAGAGCCACAGATGGCTCTTCCTTTTACCTGGGGCAGTTCAGATGAAAGAAGAAATCCAGTCTGAAGTCGACGAGGCAACAGGAAATTTTTCATGTTCTTCACTGCAAATAGGTTGAGCCAGTACCACCAGATGACACAGCCATTATTTTGGTGAGCCTCTCTTCCCATGATTATTCCTGTTTGCTCCTGTGGGGGTAACGTGTGAACTAGTGCGTGCTCCCTCATTCGAACAAGTGGGATGTGCTCTTTCAATAAATACTTGTATGATTAGTCATTCCTGTAGTGAGGGAACATCTAAGTCAATTGCCTCAGTTGAATGTAGCTCACAATATCCATTCTCAAATTCAGCAACCGCTTATTTGACACAGCACTTAAATTAGAAGCACATTTTCTTGGAGACCTCTATGGGCATAACCAGTCCCAGAGTGCTGAGAACACTGACAATCTCCTTTTAAAGCCCTGCTCACTGGTGATGTGGGCATAAAGAACAACTGTTAGCTTTGCACTGCTTAATACTAACATGTGTGAAGCCTGAGTAGATTACACATTGGCCAGATATCCCAGTATATCAGGTGGTGCCAGGCTGTGGGACCAGGCCCTGGGACCAGGCCCTGGAACCTGCTTGTTCATAGGTTAAATTGTTGGTAAAACTTTTTCTTTTGTCGCCTACCACTCTCTAAACAATTGTCTGGCATGGCTTGGGCTTAGCACACAGAAACTCTTCACAGTGAGCGTTTTGGGTATGGCCACCCTGTTTTGGAGACAAGGAGAGTTAAATTGTATAGCTGTCATCTGTTTCATGCCAGTTGTCCTCTGTGCCCAAGAATGATCCAAGGGACTTTTCATTACCAGTGGAGAAAAGCTTTATTTGTCAGTAAATGACATAGCATTTCTGTCAGAGGATGGTATAGAGGATCTGATTTTTTTCATTCCAGACTTGCACTAGTGTCACGATCAGTAAATTCTTTCCTGGCTTGTTCTGCTACAAAAGAAAGAGAACATGACTGTGAAAGTAGGTTTCCACAGAAAATGTCCTGCGGTCTAGTGGTCAAAGCATGAACATGCCCTTGGATGGACCTCCACAAGAAGGGAGAAGTCTCTGTCATGGCCTGAGGTGTCTGACTGTTTGCTGTGTCTGGCTTGTGCTGTGCACAGGTGGTGCATCTGGAGATGTCCCACGGCAAATGGAAGGTTTTGTAGTCTGTGTTACTTATGTAAACACCAGCTCAAGGTGCTGTTGAATCTTGAAGTCATTGGAAAGCCTTGACCCTACTTTTTGGCTACCTGCTGCTCCAAAGCTTTGTGATCCTTAATTTGAGCCGAGGCTTATCTCTTTGCTGCTGTGACAGGAGCCTTAGAAGCCTGAAAAATCCCAGCTTGATTCTCGGGGATGTGGGGCTCCGCAGCATGACCTTCTAGGGCTGTCAGAAAACTGGGAGCACAGCACTCTGGAAATGATGATTGAGTTGAGCTACAGAACTTGAGCTTCCAGGAATCACTCAGGTTTTAAGTGTTTAATTTGTTCTTATACAATCTTATTTTTACAGAAATTAGGTGTTTCCTGTGGAGTGGAATTCCAATTTTATAGCTAAAGAGTTTCTAACTAAAAGTTGAGCAGAAAACAAAAGGATAACAACCAAATTATGGCTGCTCCTAGTCGGCATACTAAGCACGTCACTCAGCAGAGGACACCAAAGAAGGAACTAGTGAACACCAGACAGTGCTTGATTAAAAAAACCTTGCTGGTAACAGTTATGGGTGGGCGGACGGTGTCTGTTAATGCAGCAGAGGAAGCAGACCTAGATGGGCTTCCTGACCCTTGTCTATCTTAAAATTTCCTATGTAATCTCCATAGACATCTCCTTCAGTGCAAATATACTTTGGCCAGTAGCCTTGAGGTTTATTAACACCATGGAAAGTAATTACTGCCTTGTCCACACTCCCCATGGCGGTTATTGTTTAAGTATTTCCCTTATCCTGGATTGCAGGAAAACAATCCACTACATAAATCTACTGACAAACAGTTATGCTGCGGCAGCTCGGGAAGTGCAATATTCTCTCTGTGCTAATTTCAGTAAAACAGCACGTTTTTGTAAATGAGCTAATCCACAGAAAGTGACAGAATGTTACATTGCAAAGGCCTGGCTGAGCTAATGGTACAAAATGAAAGAATGTTTTCACTGCCTGTCCTCTGAGTTCAGTTGGCATAATAAAATGCTGTTTTCCCCCGTAGAATATATGTCCTTCTACTTTGCTTCTCTGTCATAATAATTGACTGGCCTGGAATTAAATGGGTTGTTCCTGGACAAGGGATGTTAGTGATGGAAAAGATCTGTTAGATCACCAGGGCCATCTCTTTGCCAGTACAATGCTACTTACCTTGCGTTTCATAATGCTCTTTCTAATTTAGTTTTAAAAGTCTCTTGCAGCCAGCCTTTCAGTGCTCTCCTTACAGGTCTTTTGCTCAGCTTCTAAGCAAAGACAGTCAGGTTACAGAGGCTTAATGAAGTAGCCCACTGTAATTATGAAGAAAAACGCATTAACCTGCCCCAGTAGCAAAATACAGCATGTAAGCTTAAATTACAGTAGCTGTAATTAAGAGGAAACCTCAATACCACATGTTAACATGGTTTATTCCATGACTGGGTTGGAATAAAAATTCTCAAATAATCTGCTCAGCTGATAGTTGAGAACCGGAGTAGCCTGTTCAGTTCTGTTCATGGTATTCGGAAATTTTCCTCTCAGTGTTGGTCTTTCTCATTTCATCCTACAACTCCCACCTATATCTCCGTGCAGCACAGGTAATCATTTCCATTCCTGTGGGACTAATATGTCTGAAATGTTTGAAGACTGCAGAAACATCTGAGGCATTTTTTCCCCTCATAGAAGGTCCAAGTTCTGTGCTTTGCCCAGTTGTGACAGCCCAGAAGCTGCCTCTTTGTGTCCTCAGTGGTGGTTGGTGCCTGGCCAGAGGGTCTTGATTCAGGTCTGAGAAGGGATGACAAATATCACTGCTGGCTTGGCCATTGCTTACAGCCCCTTAAATCAGTGTTTAACACAGGTTTAAGCCACACAATGAATAATAAAGGCAGAAATTTACTTTCATCTGACAATGTATAAGTCTTTCCATCAAATGCTTAGTTTGGTGTCATGAAATCTGCACTCATGTGCCTCAGTGTATGCTGGTAGTCTCTTGGGTCTAGGGGAGCCCATTGTGTCTGGTTAGGATGAAAATTCAGGGGAATTTAGTACAGAAACCAAGTAGGGGAATTAGATCTGCATGATGTAGGTGTGATTAAGCATGTATCTGAATTGACTAAGCCCGAAGTAGAAATCTAAATGGCTCAAACACAATCCCAATAAGATGGAAATCTGTCTGATAGTGATTCTCCAAATGGTCCAGTTCATGGAAAGCCACTATTAGGCAGAGTTGGCAGAGAGCACACCAGTCAATATTCCTCACTCTCCAGCAGATCTGCGTCTGGCTGCAGCTGAAGCACTGAGACATTGTAGCTCTTCCAGAGGGCTACAAATGGCTCACCAGCCTGGGCTGCAAGGATCCTGAAACAGAGCCCTGCCATTAACATTTGTGTAGAAGTTTCTACACTCTACTGTTCCCACTACCACCATTTTTTTTCCCTCTTAACTCCCTAACTTCACCTAAACTCATGTAACTTTGGAGGGACTCCAGAGAACACGATGGAAAGGTCTCTAGATAAAACTGCTGTAAATGAGAACAAAACCTGGTCCCTATATGATTCTAGAATGTTCTTTATTTTCTGACATAACTTCAATTGTAAAGCAGTACATTCTGTCCAGGCTTAATGGAACTTGGTTCTTATTTTTAAAGGTTTAATTATCGCTATGTGCATCACAAAGTAGCTGTCTCCAGAAGAGTGGCTTTGAGAAAGATGACATGTATAGATGTCTTTTCAATAAGGCATCTGAGGATTTTATCGGTTGTTGTTCAGTAGTAGAGTTGCCACCAATGTGTCTCGGACTTCATGTTTTTGTATATTAGATCCTTAAAAATTCTTCTGTCTCTTCTCTCATCTTGGCCTGATGTGCCAAGTATTTTAACCACAATGAAATTAGTGGCTGCTCCTCTCATCTCTAAGGGACTGCACTTTGTCATTAGCTGGACCTTTAGTTTTATTCAAACATGTCAGATAACAAGTATTGCAAAAGCTTTATTTTTTTTTTTCACCCTTGTGTCTTGGTTTGTTCATTCAAATCTCCCTAAGCCCAACACAGGACTGTATTTGGAAGTAACTGGCTTGATAAACTCTGATTTTAAAACTGCAGCAAGAAAAAACTCAAACACACTGTGAACCTTAAAGGGAGATGACTACTGCGGTAATTGAAGTGATTTAGTATCCATTGGGGAAGTTTCTTTCCTTGAATTTAACTTGGTGTAACCTTAGTTTTCCTGTATTTAGAAGAGCTCCGTGGCAGAGATTAAGTTTGTGAATCACTTGTGGCAAAGTAGTGATGAGAGCATAGGAATGTCACCCTCTGCTGGGATCCAGGATCTGGCTTTCCTTCATGGGAACCCTTAGCTGTTTCCTATAGTGAACTTGTTGATGCTGAGTGTGTTTTATTGCCCATAGTACAAGAGTGCTCATGCAATGGGCTCTTTTAAAGGTCAGAAATTGTAAACCAAGCTTCTTATTCCTACAGGAAAGGGCTTATTTAACATTAGGTTACCAGCAAAGTCAAAAGAATATGCTAAGGTCCCATCAAGGGCTTTTAACTTGTGCTGTCTTGTGTACCAGCTTCATGCTAGTCTTACTGGAATCACTGCTTTGTTTGGAACATCTAGTTTCAATTTCTGTGATCCATGTATTCTGGCATATATCTGTGCAATTGATATGGCCTTGGCCATGGTCTATATCAGGTGTGCCTGATATAAAGAGGATTTCGCATATATTTATGCGTTGCTGATTAGAACGTCTGAGTATTCTTGCCCTCACTTGCAACCTGTCCACCGAGAAAAAAATCAGTTGCATCATTCGTGACTGCAGCAAATTCGTGAATCCACTGATAACTGCGAAGCAGTTGCCCCAGGCAACTACTAGTGGAATGACTGACAGCAGTTTGGGGTTTTGGCGTTGTGGGGAGCTGTTATTGCAGATTCATTTTGCACATACAAAAGGTTTGGGGGATAAAGGAGACTCTCCACAATTATTTTCTTAACCTTTTATTTCTTTCAAAAGTATGTATGTCATTCTATCCCTTTTTCTGTTGTTTCTGGAGGAAGTGACAGGGAGATCTCAAACGTGCTCTTCATTTTTTGTAGTGAAGTTTCTATTTATCTATCCAGTAGCAGTGATGCTGTTGGAACTGGAGTGCTCTAGCATATTCCCTAGTGTACCTGAAGGACCCTTAACCCCACAATTTGTTCACTTTTGTCAGTTATATCAACTAGTCTCATAAAGAGATACTAGCTCTTCCTACAAACTCTCATTTATCTAGATATTATTATCAGTAGCAGGAATGTTGTGGCAGCTTGTATGGCAGAAACACATAAGAGCAATAGGGTATTTCTGCACTAAATACGATGGTGGAAGAGGAAAGAGAGGCATCATGGGTGAAGAGCATTCTGTAAGGACACCAACAGAGCTGAAAGTTAAACTTAGGTGAGCTGAATCTTCATCCACGGCCAAGCCATAGGTACATTCACCCTGCTTTCCAGGAACACGTAGAGATTGGCAAGCTCTGTTGTTGAGCAAGTAGGAAATCCACTCTGAAATGCAGAACGTGTAAGGGAACAAAAACATCTACAGATTAGCTCCCTCCTCACAGTTTTCTGTTTGTTTTTCTGTAAAGTTGAAGTGTTTTGCTCATATGTATTTCAGCCAGTACAAAGCAAGTGTAGAGTTCAAAGCGACATTTTCATTTTGAAATGTTGTTTCCAAAAGGATTAAACAGCTCAAAAAATGAAAAAAATTCTTGTTTCAGGTTGGGACTACTCAAATAGTTCTGGTCAGCCAAACACACGTGTTTTAGCAGTGGAGATGGCCTCACAATGCTTTGCTTCTGTGTTTTTTCCCACTCCCTGCTCCTGTGCCATTCTGACCCATACATATCACTTATATCATTACTTTACAATGTTCAGGCAGATCCTTGTAGCAGCAATTGGTAGTGAGATGGAAATTTGAGGGTGTCATCAGCCTGGATTGAAGTGGCTCTCCCTTAGTAGCCTGTGTGAAATAGTGGGGTGGGCTCAGTTTAGTTTCTGAACATGCCCATGCTATAAACTGGTCGAATTTGTGTTTCCCATCCTGTGCAGGCCAGCAGCAGTAATGCTCCTCGTCCCCACAGCTGAGGAAGGGGATGAGGCTTCTCTGTTTTCTTCACACCTTCTTTCAGGTCTGCATGATCATGAGCCTGGTGGTTTGGGGAAGGGTTGAACATTGTTTCACTAGCAGGGAGCAATGTTTCACATATTTTCTTCCCCTATTGAACCAGTCTCAGGGGCCAGTAAAACTGGACTGTAATCCTGGACTCCAGGCTGTGCAAAAAACAGACCATGTGGAAGTCAAGGACACTCATGAGCCTGATGTTTGTTCACATCTATCCCTCGTTTTCCCCTCCTAGCAGAGATAGATACTCTTCCACTGCAAGGTGCAGCTTAATATTTTTCCATTCACTCCTGCAAAGAGGTGACAGCAACAGGCTCTTAATACTGAGGTGCTCTATGTGTGGGTGTCCGCCTTGCAATGAACTACGGGTTGTTTAAAATCTACTAGATGCTTATTTTGATGGATACGAGCACCTGTCAGGAATGATTCCATGTAGTATTAAGTCTATGAAGCATTTGTAGCAGGAATGAACATGTTTTTGAGACCATAAATCACATTTGCAACTTTGCTGAATAGCAAGAGAAACCAACCTTTCAAGTGACGCCTGGGCATTTTGCGAGTCTGGTCTGGCTCACATCTGTGAATTCAGACCCCCTCTGCTGCCATGTCATGTGTGAATTCCATGGCAGACACTTATATCTTGCAAGCTTAGCACCTTTAATTTGGTGGCAGTACTTTGCATAAGCCTTTAGAGTTTGGTATCTTCATACTGTACACTCGGTAAGCCCTAATATTCGTAAGGAGGATGTGAAAGACAAATCAAATGAATTTGAAGTAACAAGAAGTCAAAAGCATGTCTTCCCTTATTTTCTTTCCTGTTTGCCTAAGGATTATTTATTGTGTTTGCCTTGATTCCAGCCACTTAATTTTTCCAAACAGATGCAGCTGATTGATTAATGGCATTTCATGTTTAAAGTCAGAAGTGTCAGCAAGACTCTTGCACGCCTGTGTCATTCTCTCCTAGAACAATAGCTTCGGCTGAGAAGTAGGGACTTGTGCCAAGTATTCTTGAGGATAGGAGGTCATGTGCCACTTTTCTGCTAGGAGACAGATATATATAAGGACAAGGGGAGGCAGGAGTTTGGGGGCTTGGAGGGCTAACTCTGTTCTAATAATAGGTGGATCACATGGTTGCTAAGTCACCTACAACAAGGCTTAGTTTGTGGAGGTGAATCAAAGTGCCGGGAATTAAGGACATTTCTTCGACTATCCTATGACATATAAAAATAGGCCCAGGGAAATACATATGTGATGAAGAAAGCATTGACTGTCTAGGCCAAAACTCGCCAGAGGAGCAGCAGGACTTCATTTCTCTCACCTTCTTTTGTGATTACTCTTCTCTTACTTTTTAATAACCCTGCATGTAAAAATAGCCTACAGGTGATGCAGGTTCTCACCTAACATGTAATATCATGTATTTGCGATTAGTAAGGTGCAGGGCAGAGCCTCAGCTGTTGGAAACAGCAATAGCTTGCCTGATGCCAATTACCCGGTCAGGATTGGTCATATCTGCTTCTCCTGGTGTGGGAATTGGGTGAAGAGTTGCTAATGGAGGATTACGCACTCCTGCACCACATTGGAAACCTATTGCGTAGTCTAGTGTCAGTAATAGAAAGCATCTATATTTGTGGATCAAAATGAAACTGGCATAGGCTCCTCTTTGACAGCTGTTTCAAATATAGGGCTCATCACGTTGTAATTCTTTCCCAGTATATGCTTAGAAACATGCAAAACACCAAGAAGCCTGAGACCCTATTGTTCTCTTCTGCACGTTCTGAGTGTTTTGTGTAAATGTATCTCGGGCCTTGAAGGCCAGATTCCTAGATACTGAAGTCAGAGACCAAGCTTTGCTGTTTATTGTCAATGGCATTAATCAACAAGTGGGGAGTCCCTCTTGTTTCCCTGACCTTCTGTATATTTTCTGAGCCTCACAGGCTAGGCTTCAGAGGAAACTTCCTCTGAAACTATATGCCACTAGAGGCCTCCTGAATACTTGAATTGATTTTGCTTCCAGGAAGACAAAAGTACATCAGGCTTATAGAAGAAAATGATTCCCATTTTGCCAAGCCAGGCTGACACACAGTGTGGCGAGGGTGAGCGAAAGATAGCACAGCTGAAATAAAGAACAGAAATGCACTTGAAATTCAGCTCTTAAAATACAGCCCATGTAATATTGAGTCACGGTGAATTACTCATTTCTATTTAGCTTTTATCTGTTGCAACCTGATTAGAGAGAGAAACTACATTCCTTTATTCAGGCATGAGGCCAATATTCATATTAGTCATTTTTGGCCAAAATAAATTCTACAAACTTTGGTCAAAATGCTTAATCCAATAATGCAAATGTAGGGACTCTTTAAATAAACCACCCCACAGCAATCTCTCTGTTTATTTTTTGTTTACATCCTCACACCTTCTCTCTCTCTTCCTGTAGCTCTTTTTTTTCTGTTGCACCAGCCTCATTTGTGTTTACCTCTTTTGCATAAGCATCCATTGCAAAACCCCCATGGATATCAGAGATACTTCGATGACACAGTTGATGCTTCCTCTCTGAGCTATGCCAGGTTTACCCATTGATCCAGGAGCATGTTACTGTTCATTAATGCAAGGTCACCCCTAATTCCCTCCTTCTCCTCTTTACCTCCCAGCCCTCAGGGGGGCAAATACTTGGAGGAGAAACCCGTTTGCTTTCTGTGTCAAGAAGCTGGTTGGTAGCTTGCTGCTAATTACTTTGGCTACAATAATTCTTAACCCGATTACAGTGATACAAATTAAAGCACTCTTGGCGAAGGGCAGCTAAATCCACATGTCAGACACCAGAGCCTTGGTTTATTTAGGGACATCTCATTTCTTCTGATCTTGTTACCCAGTTTTCCATCTTCTTTGGGTAATCCTGAGTAAATCTTTCTGCAGTGGAAATCAGCACCATACATATATGCCAAGATTATTTGAGAGGCCTTTGAAATTGTCTCATGAGGTTCATCCTGCAACCCTTTGGGAAGGTCAGGTCCTCCCGCCCCAAAGGATTAAGAACAACTGGTGATTTTGAGAGCTCCCAGTGGTGCATCTTTGACAGGTCCTAATTTTCAGAGACATTGCCTGCACCCCATCCTTAAAATCGTCCTCCTCAATGTTTCAGTGTCGATCCACCAAAGGAACTTGCTCTTGCTAAAAATAGAGGTCTATGTACTTGTGCAGCCTTTGGCCTTTGCTTATGCAAATTGGACAGTTGTCAGATAACCTTGTCTCCAGTACCTTGTGTACAAAAAATTGTTTTGCTTTCTGCATTCCTTGAAAAATGTTATCTTTTTTAAGACATGTGGGTTGGGATGCAGAAAGTAGAATTATTTCCTGGATAAATTGACATCACCTTCTGTAGATAAGCAGCATCTTTCTGCATCTGTTTTCTTTGCTTTGGTGAGGACCCTTTTTATTCAGTTTGTTAATGAGACCATATTGGCAGGTAGGAAGTTGGACTCCTCTCTCTCATATGTCGAGCTGGGTCAGTGAAGCTGAATTTCTCAAATGCTATAGTCATGTGCTATAAACTATGAAGTACTTCTGTTAAAATGATGTTTCCAGTATCCTGTGAATAACACACTGATCACTGAATTAGTTTCTTAGTGGGAAGGAAAGTAACAAGATTAAAGAGAAACCTGGGAACAGATTTAGTTCTCTTTTACTTCTTGTACTCTGACATTTATCAAGCTGAACTCCCCACAAGTCAGGACTATATAAATATTGAGTAAAGACTGCAGGATTTAACAGTCAGTTCATGTCACATAATTATTAGCCTCTGGCACCGTCTTATTCATTTGTAAAGCCACTAACATGAATGTATTGTACCAGATAACAATATTGCTAGGTATTTTATTTAGCAGGTCTATTCTGTTGCAGCTTCCTTTCAGAACACCTCAGCTGTACTGTATGCAAAAAACAGAAAGTACGTTTTCTTTACAGTAAGGTACTGCTACACTACAGTACAGCTGATCTCAGTTTTCTTAGCCATGATATAACCTTCCCTTGCAGTTTCACATCTCTTCTGTGAGACTGCACACTGCTGTTCACACTGAATTATATAAACATAAAAGTATTTTTCAAGGGGGTTTGAAAGGGTGATGTAGTGAAGCATAACCTTATATTTAGGATTTTCCAGTGAGTTTTATACAGTTCTGGACATATTTCATTGATTCATCTGCATTTTAGGGAGAATGCGCTGTATAGCTGTAAGGGCATTATACGAATTTTTTAAGACTGGGACTTTCAGGTAATATAAAACTCCCCTCAAACACGGTTGAACTTGGCATGATAGGAAGGTATCCACTGCCTTGCTGAGAGCATGTGCTTACATCTTACTTGTGTCTGGGTTAGCTCTTTAAACTTCCTGACTCATTTTCCACAGATTTCTTGTTTCATACGTTAGGAATAGAACTGAAAGGTTGAGGCCAAAACCTGTAAACTTTATTTGGAGAATTAGATGTATAAGCCCATACACAATCATGTTCAAGGAAAAAAAACCTCACTAACTCCTGTTTTTTGGTGCTGTTGCAGGGCTCTCTGAAACAGAGCTTGAGGTACCTCTGGGAACTGCTACTTGTATATGTAGACATGGGCTTTAAGTTTCTAATTTTAGGAGTTTGAGATATTTGACTCAGCACCCCATTTGCTCTGCACCAGGGTTCTCAGGAGACATTCCTGTGGGCATTTGCACCCAGCCTTGGTGTGGTCGTGTCCACCTCTTCCTGCTGTGGATTCTGACTGACTTCCAGCTCTCATCTCTCCTGCAGTTTCTGAGTGCTGGTTCTGATGATGTGAGTGATTTCTTACGACCTTGTGAAAGCCAGCAGGCTCCTGGGCAGACCAGGACCCACCTCCCAAAGGAAAGTTGCAGGAGGTCAGATATTCCACTCCCATCTAACTGAGCTCATCCGTCCAACTTCTTCTTTCCTTTTTTTTCCCCCCTACTGTCCCTTTTTGTTTGGTTTGACCTTGGTCACTGATGACAAGGCTGCTTTTCCTGCCAAACCAATCAATAAGCTAAACAGAGAGAAGATGAGTATTTAGAATATGGGAAGCCAAACTCAAACACAGATAGGTTATCAGCCTAGCCCAGAGCAGACTTCTAAGCAAATATTTCATTAACAAATTTTTCATGGCAACTTGCATGTTAAAAGAAAAAAAAAAAAAACAGCAACAACAGGAGAGGGAACAGTAAAGGGGATAAAGTGAAAAAACTGGGCTGGAGCCATCCGGCTTAGGCTGTTGCATTGCTGTCTTTGGTTACCAGCACTTTCCACAACACACTGCTGCTCCCTAGGGAAATGGCAAGCAGGAAGAGTGAAGACCTTGCACAAATGGAACTTTGAAAGCCCGCTCTGAGCTGCTGCACCTCATGCTTTCCTCTCAGACAGGGACAGGCTCAGGGTGGCTCTGTGACCATACCATATGTTTATGGTGGAGCAGCATTCTGGGCACAGGCTGAAGTTTATAACTGCTCAGTCCCTGCACCTCTGGCAAGGCTTGTATACATTTTCTGTTAACAAACAGGAGCCTGAGCCAGTTATATCATTAAGTTCCTGGTTAGCTTAGTGACCTGCAGAAAATGCATTTGTAATATTGCAAAACCTTGTGAAAACATATCCGCAGATCTCACTTCGGTGCGTCTCTCACCCCTTCTGTGTGAGACACAGCTTTTTTTTGGATGTATTATTGCCCTTCATTTAAAACAATAAATACAAATTAATGCATTTTGTGCATACCAGGATATTTTACAGCATTCTTAGCATAGATTCACAAACCCTCACTTTCATATGTCACGGGAATGAGGAACAGAATCTTAACCATATTTTTGACTTGACAGCTATTTTAAAAGGTTGACTGAAGAGCAGGGAAGTTGCTAAATAAGTTTTCAAATAATGTAGAGGAGAAAAATGTAGGTCACTAAGCAATAAACTCCTTACATCCTTCTGGCTAAGGAAGAGACTCTGAATCTCCATCCACCTTTTACTAAAATGAGACCAAAATTCAAATCCAACATAAAGCATTACAGCTTTAAGTACTGAAAATATTTATTATTTTTATACCAGTAATCCAATAGCATAATCTCAAGAACATCAGTGCTCCAGGAATGTCTAGAAACACAATGGATTTGCCTTTATTCCTTTATCCAGATGTTTCTATAAAATACTCTGGATACTAGGAATCTGTAGGGGAATTAAAGATTTATTTTTAATACTTGAAAAAACTTGAATTTCTAATAACTGTGATCCTTTAAAATGTTTTAACTGTGGATGCAACATGCTTTGACTCTTTGATGAGCTTTTCCTGCATCTTTTAGCTTGCTTTCCAAATAATGGGCAGCTCTTTTACACAGGCAGCTGCAAGCCAGTCACAGGACACGGACACTTTAGTGCTAGCTGTGAGTGTGAGAATTAAACTATGTGTTTGCTTCCGTTCAGAAATTTATCCTTATTCAGCAAAACTGATTAGATTTTGCCTGTACAGCTCTGGGTAGATATACCTGAGCTAGGAAAGGAATCACCAGAATATTAAATAAATCTATGTGGGGCAGTAGCCACCCCTGCTTGCTGAGGACTAACTTTCATTCAGCTACTGCAGGGTGAAAAGCCTTCCTATATTATGTTACAGTCTGTAATGCTGTAATTTTACCTCATTTCTGAAATAAGATTATACTTTTTTGGTTTTTTTGTCATTACAGATATAGCACTATGAAAATAATTTCTGAGCCTTGACTGCTTGTACACATTTTATGTTCACCTCCTGCAATAGTCATGTAGCTCCCAGAGAGGCAGTGAATATCAGGACCCTTTTCAAGGATCTGTGTAGAAGGTGTTGAAGCAATGTAATTTCTGTTATTTATAAAACACTATGGATTTAATGATTTGTTTAATAACAAGACAGGTCCAATAATCATGCAGGATTTTAGAGGCAGACATCTCTAAAGACACTGTATTCCAAATAGCAGGTCAGAAACTGATCCTCTGAGGAAATCCAATGCAGAAATTTCGCTGCATGTCAATATTCAGTTTCATTTTCGTTTGTCTGCACCTAAAAATCTTTAACACAAGTGGGGCACTAGCTAGTATTTTATGTATCTGATTTAAAATATTTCTAGATTTCTACATCTGATGATAAAGAGATGCTTTTAATGTAAACAGAGTGAGGTTGGAAATCAAATATTCATCACAATTTCTTCAGCTTATTTAGTTTACAAATTTAACATGAATTTGGGTCAATCAGGTTCACTGTTTCTCTTTAATGGCCACTTAGAAATTTAATAGATTTGATTTAGAAATGGCATAAAAAATTTAACCAAAAGAGATGAGAGGAATACACACAAAGAAATGCTGGTTCTCATTTTAAAGGTAGTGTCCTGGCCACAGCCGCGGACTTGCTTGCAGGAACTGCTGCCTGAAGCGGTGATTTCCTAAAACACAGATTAGCAGCTCAGGGGAGTTTCTTTTGGCCTTGAAATCTGACAATAAATCAATTAGCCAGGTCTTTTGTAAATGAAGAACAATTTGGTAAGAAGTGGCAGGGGAGAGGTGGGAGAAGAAAAAGAAGAGAGAAAACTGGTTGCAAAAGCACAGACACAGACAAGAGGACGTGGGGCACTTGATACTGTTTTTTGATCCAGTTCCTGCCACTTCACAGTTTTCCTTGATGACTTCGGAAACTTCTGTGCATCTGGTCCTCTCTTCTGAAAACAGTGATAAAAGGCCTACCTTAGAGGAGTGGCATGTGGATGAACCATACCAGACCAGGACAGGAATTCCCTTTGTTTGTCAATCCTCTTGAGCAGTGTTGGTGACTAAACTGTGTCTGTGGCTTTCTGATCTGAAGGATTTGTGGCCAAGAGACAGGCATTGTGTTTGTTGCATTAAACACTTTTTCATTATGGAAGGGAGGTGCCTTACCTGCATCTGCAACTGCAAACAGGAGCACAATCCTACAGGTTTATGGTTTGACACCATAAGCTGCTGAGCACAATCCAGCAATTGCTCCTCACTTCAGCACATGGTGATGTTGGTTATGCTGACCTTTTAAAGGTGAGCTCCTACCACGATGCAATACCGAGATGTGTCTATAAGGACCAGAGGCAGTGATGTTAGTAGTGGCGTGCCTGCACCTTTGCATTGTCACCTCCCCTACTCCTGGGGCAGATCAGAAAGAGGAGGGCAGCCAGCTGTAGCAAAAGCTGCTCTCTCTCTGCAGCAGGACACCAGGCTTCTCTCAGTTTTCAGGGTGGAGGCAGCCAAAAGCAGACAACTAAATCTTCATTCTTTTCTCCCAGCCTACCAGAAGACTATATGGCAAATGCCCAGCTGATGTGTTAGAGTGCCTCCTGAATTCACTTCACAGTGCTTCTGTTCAAAATGCAGTAAATCATCAAATCCCAGTCTGCCTGCAGACCACACAGTGAATTAAGAATGCTCCTCATGTAATACTGACTTGATCTCATCTTACACATACCCCAAAGCAATAGCAAGGGGAAAATGCTGTGAAGCATTTTTTCCTTTGTTAGTGCCCTCAGGGCTCAATCTGAACTTTGTAAGAGACAAAAAAGAATAGCTGGGAAAAATGGTGAATTTCTGCATGCCATAAGGACTGGAGGAGCTTATGCTGTCATCTGCTTCTGTTGTGAGGGGGAGTGCAGATGTGACAGTGAGCAAGGCTTTTTTAGCCACACTCAAGTCAAACATGACCCATATTCCGTCTCTTTAAACAACCACCTTCCGCTTTTCTCTTACCTTGGTTCCAAGAGGCAGGAAGATACCATCTCTGCTGAAGATTATTTTTTTTAATGCACTTCTTAGGCTGCTAACCAACTGTGGGGTTTTTTTTTTTTTCCCTTCCCAGATTTATTTATTTTATATCTATTTCATTACTTGAACCTATTCTTTGCAGAATTGTCTCTCTCCAAACCCAGCTGAATGGGGAGTGGAGCCTTTGAGGTAGGGATTATGTTCCTTTTTGCGTTTAGGTACAAATGGCTGGAATTCCCAGAAAAGGGCTACCATAAACCACATCAATAAAAATAATCCTTGGGAATAGCTGCAGTGTGATATCTCACATGGAAACTCTAGGAAAGAAAGGGTAGGCTGCTTTGAGAAAATTATTGCTTCTGAAAAATCTGTGTTATTTGTTAGTACAGAACACTACGAACCTGAATGAAAGTTTGTGCAAATTGTCATCTGTCTGTATGAGAGTGTTTCAAGACTTAAACCACAAGGGGCAGGATTAAGTCTCAGAATTCAAAGTATCAGTATTTATCTGAAGCCTGAAAATTTGGTTTCTCAATTTTTTTCTATTTTATATAGAATTTTCTGTGTCACAGAAAAAAAAAAAGGATAGGAAGAAGGAAGGAGATAAACATTATTCTAAAGCTGAAAATTTAGTTGACACTGTGCCATCTACCATAAGAAATAGCATAACAATATTTATGTGTGGTAAAAACTTTACTTCTCTCGCAAAGATGTACTTCCATGATGAACTTCTTTCCTTCTGAGCCATTTCACTGGACTCACAATATATCAAAAGGTTTGCGTTATCTGTACAGGAGGAGGGCCTTCACTGCAACGCACATTTACAACAGTTAGGATATTTCTACTGCTTGTACTTTATGTGCCCATCTATAAAACATGTAATAGTCTTATAATAAGTTTTGTGGTTGACCCCAGCTGACAACTAACTACCATTCAGCTGCTCACTCACTCTTCCCCCCCACTGGAGTAGGGAGAGGAATCAGAGAAAAAAAAAAGTAAAATTTGTGTGTTGAGATAAGAGCAGTTTAATAATTGAAACAAAGTAAAATATAATAATACTAATAATATTATTGATAATAGCAGTAAAAATAATTATGGTAATGAGGAGAGTGAGACATAAAACTCCAGAGAAACAAAAGATCTATGACACAATTGCTCACTTCCCACTGACTGATGCCCAGCCTGTCCCAGAGCAGTGACCAGCAGCTCCTGACCAACGTACTCCAGCAGTTTTGATAGCCAGGGCTGTGGTTTGTGCATGTGAGCAGTGTTCATTAAAGAAAATTGCATCTAAAAAGAAAAACAATCTCTATTATATCAGAAAATAATTTGTAAATATTAAATCACTTTCATGATAGCTAGTCCATCTATTACACACCAAGTAGCTGCTGGCAGTGGGTGCTGCATGTTCCTTACAGGTCCTCATGGGAGGCTCCCAGTCTTCACGGCATCTCTGGGTGCTGGATCTTGTGCGTGGAGCTGGAGGAGATGAGAGGAGCATCACCTACAGAGACAACAGGGGTGAACTGCCCTGTGTGGAAGTCCGTGTCTGCTGCCTTGTTCAGCAGTCCCCAGATCACACGATCGACACGGCTGTTTTCAGTGGGAATGAGCGGAGATAAAAATCTAGATTTATAATAAAATAATTTTCTTTTTTGTTTTCTGCTCTAGATGTCTGGACATCATTGCTGAAAATGATGCCGACTCAAAGACATTTTAAAATTTCATTTCAGTGACTTCCCATTTCAGCTCAGAGACGAGGTGATCTGAAGTACTTCAGGACCAGGTCACAGGACAAAGCCTTGACTCAGCAAACTCATTTTCCTCCACTTTGGTGATGCAAACAAGGCACTGAGTGTCCATTTCCTTGATAGACTGATGTGGTAAGCTGATATGTTGCCCACTTGCCCACATCCTCACAAGTGGAGAGAGTACAGCAGTGCCAGAAAGGGCAGTGCAGTGATGTGCTCCAGTCTGGTGGTCCTCCTTTGGTTGAAGACACCCTCAGCCCACAGGGTGCTTCCACTTCCAGTTTGATCTCTGTTGATCTTAGGCCTGGGAAAGGCATGAAATTGGCTGAGAGCTTGCGTACCCAGGGTAGCTGGGTCACAATTGTGTTGCATGTCATAAGATTTTCTTTTGGGCTTGCAGATGATTTTCCAAAATTTCAGTGTGAGTTTCAGAAGTCTGTGGGAGGAGCTGAATGAAAAGTAAGGGAGAGGACAAGAACATTGATGAGAAACTGAAAATGTGCAGAACTGAAATTAATATATACCCAAGGGCCATCTGATATGCAGGCTTGAAAGAAATACATTCACACTATGATGAACAAGCCCACCCTCAATTAATCAAGTGTAAGAAAGAGGCATACGTGAGGTATTAAACATCAAGTACAGGGGCAGACCAGAAAGATTACAATGTGAAGTTCAGAAAGTAATAAAAATTATAAGAAAAGCAAAGGTAGAGAATGAAAAAAAAGATTGCACAGGAGGTTGTGAAAAATGTCGACTTTTTTCAAGTACACAAGAAAAAAGAGGCCTGTGAAAGAGACAGAAGGGCCTTTAAGACATGGCAGAGAAAAATTATTGAAAGGAAACGTAGGTATTGCTTAAAATATTCAATGCACTTCTTGCTCTTGTGCTCTGAAAAGAAGGTAATGGTGGCAGACACAGGTGTCAGAAACAAGCATAAATTTCCCTAGGGAGGAGAAAGAAACGCTAAAGGAAAGCAGAACCATGCCAGAAGAGATTACTAAGAAATTAGAATATCTGAAGATTTGAAAAACAACTTGTTCAAATGGGAAGCAGTCTGTTTTCAGTAGAAAATATCAAGAAAGGTAGGACAACCCCAGGCAGGCACATTTAAGACCCTGTTTGTAGGAAAATATGTGGCAAGGGAGAGAGCTGATAGGCTACAGATTTCAGGCTTCCGTGGATCCTAAGAGCTCCGTGGACTTCATGGGAAGATTCTGGCGGCATAACGTTTGTCACCTTGCTGTGGATCACATCAAAAGTATTCACATAAAACAAAAAAAAAAAAACCCCAAACAAAAAACCTCAAAATAAAACAAAACAAAAAAACCCCAAAAGAACAAAAAAAGTGGCATACAATGTAGGAGTTAGCTTCTTAAAGCAGTATTTCTCCTTTGGGGATCACGGACTCTGTAACAAACTGGACTTCAATTATTTGGCAGCGTCCTCAGTCCTGCAGCCTTCTGGTGAAGCAGCCTGCAGTTCAATAGCAGATTTGTTTAAATTAAATTTATATAAAAGTTTACTCAACTAAGTACCTAAATGAATAAAACAATTAGTATTATTTATTTTGATACTGAAGTCAATTTAATTGATGCTATTTTCCTGACGTTCACTCCCTGCTTGGTTCAGCGCTGTAACGACAATGCAGAACTGCATTGTAGGAGTTGCCATGGGGAAGCTGAAGTCTTTGGCAGTTGGGTAGGGGACAGTTGGAGCTTTTGGCACCTGGGAAGGCATGGGAGGCAGCTTGGGATTGTAGAGTAAATGCATTGGCTGGATGCTTCTGCTAAAATGATCATCAGTGGAATCATTAATAATGTTGGAATTTAAATTGTCAATTTTTGTTTCAGCATTAACACACTAGTGAGGGGAATGGGGCTGTCCACACCTCTCAAAGATACAGTTTCCAGCTATCTGCCATGTCAGATAGCTATTGGTTTATGGTCCATTAACGTGTTCAAGGTTATCTTCACAAGCATGGGGCTCGGCAAGATAACATGGAAGTTTTGCTTCAGAAGCACAGTTGTGCAGCAAGGGAAAGATGTTTTGGCATTTTCCACAGTACCAATATCACAGGCTACAGGAAATTCAGCTGGTACTTCAAAAATATGTCTAGAGAAGATCTGGAAAATTGCACGTCTATGAATTTGATTGATTGTAGCAGTTGGAAGAGAAAAGAACCATAAATCAGGGTCTGAAGGAAAGAAAAAGACTAAGAGAGTCACGGTATTACAGCAGATACTGTCTGTAGGTGCATATAAGAGATCACATACTGGAATTTTTTAAGGGGAGTTATGAAAGACTGGTGGAAGAAAGGCCTGCATACAACTCATGTGATCCTCAAGAAACCTTTTTGATCTGGTATCACACAAAAGATGGCTTCTTAGGTTGGTAGGCAGGTTTGTATGTGAAGTACCTCAGTGGATAAAGAACTGGTGTGGATATCAAAGAAGGAATTTGCAAATGGATGGAATCTAGGTCAAAGGGGAGAGTATATAGAGTGAAATGAAACAAGAATAGGTGGATTAGGTTGCATAAGAAAGAGGGATGAGGGGAGGCAGAGGAAATGACCAGCATTGATATACTAATCAGTAAGGAAAAAAGAGTCAGGATGTTACAGGGATTGTTCACAAGCCTTTAAAAATGTTGCATGAAGAAATTTCTTGGGAAATTCAAATGCCATGATAGCCTCTTCTTCCTCCAGACCATTTTCCCTCCCTGGTGTTATCAAGAATGGGCTGAGAAACACTGCTGCTGGAAGGAGCAAAGTTGGAGAGGGCTCAAAACAGGCAGGATGTGATAAGACCTAGCTCTCCACACTGGAGAAAACCAGAGCATCAGCTGGACTGCTGGTAGTTGCAAGACAGTGGTTTGAACGGCTGTGGTAAAGATATCATCTCAGAGATATATGAAAGTTCATCCACGTTTGTGTATCTAAGACCTCTCTTTAAAAATTTCATTTTTTTTTCTTTGACTTTCCTCACTTTTTAAATTAGTTTAATATGTGCTTCAGGTCAGCCTTTAAAGAACACAGTGGTAATTCTATGACAAAAAGCATTCAGAATTTCAATATTTTTCCCTTTAATTGCAGTAATGTTACAGAAAGCATATACTATTTTTACATGATTACTGTCCAGAATTAAAAATCAGGTTATTTGAACTAGTATGAAGAGAAATAAACTGAAGTTTCCGGTTTTGCTGGCAATTGCAAGCAACATGTATCTAGGTTGTCTACATCTTTGGGTCCCACGAATTCTTTCTCAGGGAGTGCCATCCCCTTAGCAGAGCATCACCCATCACCTCTGCACGCTGACAGCCCTGGCTATCTTCTTCGAGACGGGTACATAAGAATGTTAAGATAAGGTCCCCATGTTTTCAGAAGTAGGACAGTGAAGTAATCTGATCTGTGACAGATTCAGTGTCAAATGTTCTGAGCCTGGACAGGTTCATTATGTGTCTTGGAGTGTGTTGGAGCTCTGTGAGTGTTGGAAGAATGACTCACTTCAATTAAAATTGCACACACAGTGTTGGGAAGTTTGAGCCTAAAAAAAGTCTCATATGTTGCTTCACGGTGACCGTTCCCTTGGTTTGTGAGATGGTTTCTCAGCCTGTATAAGCTGGTGGAACCTTGCTCAGTTTAGTAAAACTGTGCTCCTTTACAACAGCAACCAAAGACCTGGTGTATGTTCTTCCTGTTCCCTGTAAAAAGATGTTTTTGGTTTAAAATGTAACAAAGCAGCCAGGTGAAAATAGTGGCCTTGTACTCATCACAGTGAAAACAGAGTGTGCCAAATTGTAGGAGGACTACTTAGGTCTAAAGTGGCTGAGTCTGTTGGTGTGTCAACATCCAGAGCAGCTGTGGAGGAGCGAGCAGGGCTCTCTTGGGCCTCCAAGTCAGCGCAGATCCCAGGAAAATCTGAGCAGTGGAAATCATACCACTGCTGAAGTTCTTACTAGCGGAGAGATGGCAGATAGATTTTCAAGTCTTAGGATGGCATGGCAGAGCTGGATATTCGGAAAATCATCTTTGGATCTGTAAACAGAGCAGAAGCTTATATGGAAGGTGCACAAAGAGAAAAAATTATACAGAATGCCTTATTATTTGCATCACTATTTTTCAGAAGGCTAGATGCACTGTATTAAGCAAAAGCTAATAAATCTATTTTAGCGTCCTAATATTGTTCAGATACCAGTTGCTATTCCTAACATTGCTGAGCAATATTTTGACTTCACTCCAAATAGTTGCTTTACAGTTCTGATATGCCGTATCTGGAAATCTGTTACGACTGTTGCGGCTGGTCGGGCTGGGAAGAAAGGCAATGTATGTTCATTAACTCATGTGCTAACGGTTGTTAAATCTCACAGTTCAGAGGCTGCTGTGAGCAGGTGAAGTAGCTTTGAAAGGAGGGGGGAGGGACCAAGCACACATCTGTCCAATTCCTGCTGGAGTGGGGCAACCCAAGCTCACCATAAGGAAGTTACGGTCATGCCCCAACGCAGCTCAAAGGTTCGACTGGCTCAGAGGTGTAGGAGTACCTGGGTTTTTCAGCTCTTTTCAGTCCAAGCACCCTCAAAAGGATTATTTTAAGTCAGATGATATAAGAGATGATTTCAAAATAACACATTTTTTGAAAAACCTCCTCCATTTAAGACTCTTTGTGTTAATGAATACTTTTGATTAACTCAAAACTGCATTTCTCAGTGAATGAATTATTAATGGGAAAATTCTGTCCACTCCAAAATGTCCTGAATCTGCTGTAAAATAGTATTAATAGAATAAATAATTTTGTGCTTCTTGACCCGTAAAACTATTCAGGATACTATCAATAAAGTCTTAAGTACTCCCATGTCATTATAAAGGCTAAAGGAATATATTTTGGTACTGGGGATAAGTATTAGAGGGATACTGGGAAGCTGCTAGTCTGTTTAACATCTGTCTTACAAATAAGCTTCATATGCTCTCTTTCTAAATTCTTCTCATTTAATTTGAAAAAATAATCAAGAAGGAACATTTGCTGTCTTTGGACCAAATCTTGAGGCCTTATTCGGGCAAATGCCTACTGAATAATTAGTGATCTTTCCAGCAGAAGGAATATCCAACTGACTGCAGAGTATACAGAACAGCTTGACATGGTTTAGGCTATAGCTTTGTCACCCATTGCTTTGAACACAAGGGGATCTGGCTCTGTGAAAAAACCACTAAAAATTAACTTACAGTTTGGCTTATTGCCTTTTAATAGGATTCTTGCAAAGTAGTAATTGAAGAAGTGGTATCTTCCAGGGATGATTATGCAATGCCATAATATAATGAGCTTTTTTCATTAAAAAAGATACTCAATGTGAGCATGGCCACTGCATGTTCCCCACAGTATTATACAGGTCCCAAACCTCCCTTATGGGTGGAGCAGAGGCTTGTGTGCTGTTTCCATGTCGGATGAGGAGACATGCCAAACAGTGAACCTTCCCTCAGGCTCTCCTCGGCCCCGCACCTCTGGAGCTGCCAGATGGTGAGTTCAGAGGGAGCAGGACCCCAGTTAATGCAGCTGCCCCTAATCTTCCTTCAGCTCTGTATCATCTCCCTCATTCCCAGTTCCCCTCTGAGTTTTTGCTTTTCTACTTGTTCTGGTTGCTTGTGCCCTGGACAGCCCCAAGCTGCAGTGAGCAGCCCTCTAGAAATTTAACAGGATGAAATTCCTCTTACTTCTAAGGTACCCATGAGTCTGTATCTTTCTTGTCTCTTGTGTTTTCTTTGGTTTATACTCTGGACTGTGTTTGGAGGATGTGCTTGTCCCAGGCTGTAGCAGACAGGCTGATTCATGAAACTTCAACACAAAAGAATCCCAATGCTCTAAATCCATTAGATGAATAAGACAAAAGACTAAGCAAAGAAAATACATTAGGAAGTAGAGGAGAATGGACACTGCTTGCACATTTTGCCTGCTAACTTGAAAAAACATGAAGAAAGAAACTGTGAAAAGAAATTCAACTCTTTTTCCTGCTTGTGCTCTTTTAATTATGCTGTCTCTTGTGTAGCTATTGTCCTTACAAATGCTTTTACTGATGTTCAAGAAATGTCCCTGAGTTCCCCTTAGCTTTTGTAATTTCACCTTGGCTTTTATTTGTGTCTTTGCACTCTCTCCCTTTGTTTTTCCTCTCCACTTACCTTTTATTTTCTCCTTTTCACTCTTCTACTATGCTTCAACCAATACCAGGAAACAAAACTTTTTTTTCTAAGAATCAGAGCACACTCTGATCGCTGCCACATATGGATATCTTCCTTTCAGGAGGTTTGCTTGTCCAGGTGAACATCTGTTCCTTAGTAGTCTTATGAATAAACAGCAATAATTCTGACAGAGTGAGCTTAAGATGACAGCTTAACTACTTTCACGCAAGAACTTAATCGTTCTTTCTTATCTGACTCCCCCTCCTGGATTTGCACACACGCACGCACACAAACACACACACACGCTTTCTTATCTTAGCTATTAGACCGAGTTGCACTCTGGAAAACAAATCTGCCTCTCTGTGTTCTGATTCAAATGAAATTTTTGTTCAATTGTACAGCTTTTGTTGTTGTTGTTGTTGTTGCTTGTTTATTTATTAGGAAAAGAGGTTTGATGTGAAAGAGATTTGGAGTGACCCCTGTGTCCTCTCCCAGGTGAACTCTGTGTTTCCTGGCTGCACAGTTCCTCTCCAGCCCCACCAACATGCTCTCCATACTGAGACAGCTCCTCGGCAGTGTTGGAGGGACTCCCCTCCCCGTGCCCCTCTGCTTGCTGCCTGCAGGTTTCCTACAGCAGTCCCTGCTGGTTTGACTCTGTTGCCTTTGCTTGGCAAAGTCATTCGGGCAGTGATTCTGAACAGGTCGTGGAGGGAGCTGACAAAGATTATTAAAGAGGAAGTACCTGGGTTTTATCTGTGCACGTCCTTCGAGGCAGAGCGGAGCCTCACCTCCCTCACTAAAATGTGGGAAGCCCATCCAGAGCAGGTACTGGATTTGCACTTTGCTGCAGTCAGAGTGAGTGGAACAGAGTGCGTAATGAAGAATAAGAGGTGGGCACGTGAAAAATGTAGTACACTTCTGATATTACGGCTGCTGCTGCCCAGTGGTCCCCATGGAGGACAAACCTGAATAAGCAACACATCCCTGGTCTTTTAGCAAGACCAAGATTAGTCCAGGCAAGGCCCTGGCCCTCACCTTGCAGGGGCTTTGCAATAACAACCACGGATGGCACGGATTCATCCTGCTGCTGGGAAAGAGGACACGGCATGGGAGCCTCCAGCTTTGCGGCAGGTCTGCTGCTTGTTTCTGGCTTGGCCTGTGTGCAGGGGATGAAGCACTAGCGCCTGCCACTCTGCCTTTCCCTAGCTGGAAAAATGGCTCTCCTCCATCAGTAAGCCTAAGTCATGCCTGTGCTTTGTTTCACTTAAGGTACAAGTCCCGTGAACGTCTGAAAACTGGTCGGGGAAAGGAGTTATTTTTAATTCAGGAAAAGGGTGTGCACAAATAAGACTCAGTTAAAAGCTGCCGACAAGGGAGTGCCCTTTTCTTTTGAAGACCCGGACTGGAAATGGTAAGAGCAGACAAGGAAAGGCAAGAGAGCACAAGAAACGGAGCAGGATGCAAAGTGAACAGGATGAGAGAGTTGACAAGTTGTCACTTTCGCTTGCGTCGGCCGAGGAGGAAGCACGCAGCCACCCCCTCCCCACACGGCACACTTGATGTATCTCAAGGCATGACAATATGGCTCTGTTTGTTCTGCTCTGGGGGAGGGGGACAGTTTATTTTCTTAAGACTATTAAGTCCTTCTAAGTACAACTATCGGCATTCTATGATTGAAAGTGACAAAGAGAAGCAACCGTGTTTAAAAACTGCCACTTCGAATTAGTGAAAGTATCAGCTTAAGTTTTACAATATTTTACTGCTCCATTTTTGCACTCTTTTACATAAGGACGGCCAACTAAATATCCCGGTGACTTGTCTTTGCCAGAATTCCTCCCCATGCTCCCGCCCCATTAGCTGCTGCCTTATGAACGCTGCGCTAAACAGAAAGTGACAGCAGCTGACAGCGCAGCCAGGGCCAAATTATCAAACGTCTGAAGTTGCGCCCGTGTGGCCATGCACAGGCTCAGGCTTTCACATGCAAAGCAGATAACTGCATACAAACAGGTGCTCAGATGTGCGAAGACGTTGTGGACGGACCCTGCTCCCCAAGCCAGGCACTGTTGAAGGCTGTATCTCGGAGAGTTTGGTACCTGGAGGTCCCTGGAGTTAGAAGAACAGATTTTTGGTATGGCAAGGCATTGCACATAAAGAAGAAAATGGTTTTTCACAGTTTAGCTTTAAACTGTAAATATAATACTTAAATTCTGAACCTAGACTGCCCAAAGAGTCGACAGGGATGAAAAGAGTCTTCCAAGCAGTGCTGTAAGCGTGCGAGTACTGGTGCCAGCCCAGCTGAGGCACTCTAAGTTGCTCCTGGGAGTGCATGGTCTGTAGGTACCCAATCTGGCTGCTTAAATTTGCAGTGCCCAAGTCTCCAAAATCTTCTTCCCCACCCCAATCCCACCACTGACATAGTTGCAACTCCAGCTCACCTAAGCCCTGGTGGCTGCAAGACATCAGCCTCCAGCATATGAGATGCGTGCTTCATTGTACTGTGCAAATGCGGTGTGATAAAAAGCTTGAGTTTCCACCTCAGATCTCCCCTTGTCTTCACTGATGTCTGGGAACCATATCACAAACTTCTGCCTTATGCTGTTTAACAGGAAATATCCATTTCTCATAATTTGTGTGTTCCGCTTCCCTCGGGAGCTGCTGCTATTTCCATTGTGCAGAAGGCTTTCCAGGCAGGCTGGCAGCAGGACTGAACCTCAGGCTTTGCTGGGCTCCGTGTCTGTGGGGAAGGAGAGGATGTGGGGAGGCACGGGGAGTTGAAATACTTCTTGTGGAGCCTTCATCTACTACAGCGGGCCAAGGTGTAGCGTGAGTCTGAAGCCTGTGCATAGAAGCCTTCCCTGCTGTTGAAGGGAGTAAGGCATTTTGGCTTTCAAAACAAAGCTGCTTTTGAAATCTTTGATCTTTCTTTTCTATTCTTTGTTTTTCATAAGGAAAGACATAGACAAAATAATGCAGACAAAGCAGGTTATTTGTAAGCCAGCTTGAGTACCCATTAAATCTTAAAGGCTGTATTATTCTGACTTTCAATACCAATGCACAAATAGCTATTCTTTTTTTCCCATGGATCTTCCATATGGCCAGCTGAACAGGCTGACTGCATGGTGAGCAGCAAAAAGAACAGCTGACATATAGTTTGCAACCACGCTGCAACATCTGGGCAGAATTTGGTGAACTGCATGCCTGATAATAGTTTTTACATTCAGGCAGAGAGATTCCTTTTTATGGGATCGTGTAAAAAGGCAGAGAAAATATTAGTATCAACTTTGAAGTGTACAATGAGTGATGTGTTATAGGAGCAGAACAGCCCAGCCTGGGTGCTACAATACACAGAACACTGAATTGGGAGGTAAGAAAAGAGTCTTATCTCTGGTTCTTTTAGTACCTTCCTGTGGGATCTTAAATAAATCATTTACTCTTGCTTTTTAGCCTCTCTTTCCCCTCCTCCCCTGCCTCCTCTCTCTGCTCGTGTTTATTTTGTTTGCCTTGCTGGTTAGTCTGTGTACTCCTCCATGAGCAGTTGATTGTCATCATTCACAGTTATGGCCCACGCTCACAATTATGGCCCAAAAAGGCATTTGTGTCTCACTGGTCAAAGCCTATAGTTTTCTCTTTGCTATTCACCACTGCAGATGGCATAAAAAGGGTACCTTAGTCTGTTACTTGTGGAGATCAAGCAAAGCAATTGTTAAAGGTCACCAGCGTAGCAATTCTGGTGGGACTGCTGCAGGAATACAGGACCACAGAGACAGGAAAAGAAATACATGGATGAGGCATAGCTGGGGTTGTACCTGTGTGCTAATACAGAGAAAAGACAGTCCACTGAGCAACCGCTCTCCTTCCATCCAGATGAAGAAAAAACACAGAGGCAAATGTCACAGTGAGCACTCACTTTCTGTCCAAATGCTGCTGCTGCAGCAGCACTTCAGCAGCAGCAATTACAGCTTGCAGCATATCCCAAGTGTAACCTGGGAAGGTGAACTTGCTATTTCCCCTCTTTTTTATTAAATATGAGGAGGGCAACTGGTGCATGGAGCTGTTTCTGGGAGCCTCTTCTAAGGCTGGCTCTCCCCTGGTTAGATGAAGGAATGTCCCAGAGCACCACAGATGCCTTGCGAGGTGCGGTTTCACAGCCCCAGCTGAATCAGCGCTCAGC
Source organism: Rhagologus leucostigma (assembly GCA_013397725.1). Classification (NCBI taxonomy): domain Eukaryota; kingdom Metazoa; phylum Chordata; class Aves; order Passeriformes; genus Rhagologus; species Rhagologus leucostigma. Next base: position 1,981,852 of record VZTD01003019.1, read on the forward strand.
TATGCTGGTTTGCACATGGAGGAAGGCTCCATATGGTGTGTGAATGGCATCCCAGCACAGCCCCTCCCACCCAGGTGTACAGCCCAAAGCCAGGAGGTGGTGGTGGGGAGGGGGGTGTTCTGCAGGGGAGGGGAGTATGCCAGGGAGACAGCGCTACCCCGTCTGTGCTCCCTGGGCCAGGATCCACAGATCCTGTCTCCCCTCTGCCTCTTCTAGCACTTGGCCCAATGTTTTGTCCTCATTTTGCTTGTTCTGTAGCAACAGTTTCTTAGCAAACACCATTCTCAGAATGGTGCTGATATTAATTGATGAGGCTGGTGCTCAGAGTTGTCTTGGCATGGTAAGGCACTATCTAAGTAGAAAAATAAACAGCCATGTTCACTGCAGTTCCTTTCAGAAAATGGAAAAATAAATCGTTGCCTTCCAGATGGAAATGCACAAAATCATCAGCAGAAAAATATCTTAGAGCTCCTAAGAAAGCTCTGAGAAAGGAGGATGAACAGCCCTAGTTTTCCGGGGATTTTGTTTCCATTAAACAAAGAACTACTGCTTCTCTGATGTTGCGCTTTGAACAGAGGAGTTCAGGGCTTCAGATAGGGCATAACATTTTAGGAGTTTAATATCCTTTCAGAAAGAAAATCCCTGTCTGCCGAGGAAAAATGATGATTTGTCTTGCAAATGATTGGTTTTTCTTTGAAAGTGCAGCAATGGGAGATTTTGTCTCAAATTTAAATATTTCCTTCATTCCTTTTTACAGACCTGACATAAAACATTTTGCTTTTAACAAGTCTGTTGCCACTGGCTCAGGCTGTGTGAGGGACACTGTTCTTACTGTAACGGAGGGGACAAATACATAGGATTCAGCTTTAACAACAATAAAAATAACATTTGAGATCAAAAGTTTCTTGAGGAGACATCTACTAGACAGCATTATTGCTATTATTGAGCAATGTGGTTTCGATGCCTTTTTTTTTAAGTGTAGGAACTCCTCCAAATTAATTTTATGAGTTTATGTTATTTCCTTAAATGTAGCCTAGATGAACTATTTTTCTAATGTATGACATTAAATATGAGCAATGCATTTTAGAATTAGTACATAAATGATCAATAGAAATGAGCAAACCAAACCCATAACCTGAAATGCAAAGATTTGAGCCTTCTTTGAGACTTGCTACGTTCATTTTTCCCTTTCATGTCTGAAGTGAAAATGAATTGTTTTAAAAGACCTTGAGGACCCGATACAGTAAGCTTTGAAATCACGGACTGCATATTCATTTTAAAGAAACTCAGTAGCAGTTTTATAGGGGTCTTCAAAGCAGAGTTTATAAATATTTCATGCTTTGGTTTTCTATGACATTTCTCTAAATAATAATGTAGAAGACCCTTCACTCTTCCTTTTTGTTTCAAGGATATAATTTCTTTAGTTTCAAATGTTCTTCCTTAGAAAAGATGCCACTAATATTTTCACTAAGCATTTCCCTGTTAATTTAAAGTTCCCTGACAATTTAAATGAGGCTTCCTGTGTGAAACACGAGCCATTATTTGTTCAGATTCAGCAGAAGAACCTGATTTAAATTTTGGGAGAAAACAGGACACAACTCAAGGCTAGCACAAGTGGTTGGTCTTCATAATTTTTCAGAATAGTCTTCTAGTGAGGAAAACTTGTGTGATTCTCAGGATCGGCTGTTTACTCACTGTGAATAACCCAGTGTGTGTACAGCTGAAGAAGTGCCAGGCTGAGAAGTGGAAAATTGAGACAGTAGAGTCAACACATTGTCAGAAATCAAGTGATTTCAGATTGTGAGATGGCTGATCAGCAAAGACCTGTGCAGTTGTATTTAAGAGTACAAAGTGTGCAAGAATTACAGAGTCTTTCCGAACAGCTCTGTGAAGGCAAGGTGCTAGGCAATTAACAGGTATCTCTCTTTTACTGGTCTTTCAGAGGCATCAGCATCAAGGTAAAGTACAAAGTAGTAGGTGTTGTACATGTCCTGATAGAAGTTCAGAATAATTTTGTGATGTAAAATGTAAGAAATTGTTAGAATAAATGTTATGGAAATTGCCCTTTGTTACATTATTTGACTATAATTAAAAGAGAAGCCAAGTGCTGATAGCTTAGCAGAGAAAATATTTTCATACTTATCTAATCTGTGGTTTTAAGTAGGGACAGACAAACTCATTTTGCCTAGTTTCAAACCCACTTGAACACTATTCAGCAAGGCACTTATGGTCATATTTTCAAAGCTTGAGATCTTTTCTTTCCCCCACAATGGTATCACTGCTGATATTTCTTCAGTGAGAAAGTTCACATGGTTTTATAAATGAATTTCAGGAGCACCTGAGTCTAAAAGCTCTATGAAAGTCTGAATTATAACTGTCTGGTTGTCTCTTTTCATCCCTGAGCCTGTGCTTTCCTCTCCTTAAAGCAATTGGCATACAGGTTGTTAGCGAGTTGTCTATCTAGCACAAAAAGTGCATGGAGTGAGAAGAATATAGACTGCTCCTGGATATCCCATTGGGTCCGTGTCTAGCCAATTTTTTCAGGCAAATCTATGTGCTCAGCTTGGGTTTCTTGGTACCTTTTTTTTGTTTCAAGATGAAGTTAAGTTTGGTTGGACATCTGAGAAGCTGCAGGGTTTTGAAATAGAGTGAGAAAGACAAAACACCCTCAAAAGCTTTCCCTGTTGGGCTGAAAAAGAACTTCAGTATACAAACCTGCTTTGTTTTAACTGACTTTATTGGACCAAGTGCAGTAGCTAGCAAAAAAGCCCAAAAGCTGTGAAAGCACTAATTAGTTCTAACATCTGGTAAGAATGACCTCAAATGTACGAAGGTACTATTTGTACCAGCTCTTTTGTATGCACGAACTGGGGACCAGAGTGGGTTTTGGCTGAGAGGCAGAGAGGCGAGAGGCGTGATAAGGGACAGTATCTACTTCTTATTATGAGGTGGAAGACATAATTAATAGAGTCAAAATACAGGTTGTTCCATATCGCTTGTCAGCTTTGAAAGGTAAGTATATACCTTGTTTGTATTTTTGACTCCTCTTTAAGCATATATGCCAACACAAAGTGCAGGTGGAAAGGACAAAAAAAAGCAAAAGTAACTCTTTTCAGCCCTTTTGGGGATGCTCTAAGGCCGTTCTGTCCTGTTTCATACTTGCAAATTGCTTTAGAGTTGCTACTGGTATAAATACACTACTGTGATACTGTGAGCTGACAGACAAAAGCAACCACTGCTTTCTAGTCATTTGTCCTTCTTAGCTCAAACAAGACAGAAAATTAGAGTGAAAGAAGGCCAATCAGAAGACAAAGATCTGAAAAACTGTTGCATGACTGCACAGTGAGAGCAGATGGCTGCATGAACTGTCTCTCTGTACACATGAGCACATGGATAATGAAATAAGATCCACACTCATCATCTCTCTGCAACGTCCACTGTGTCACACCGAGCCTGTGACCAAGTATTAAAGATCAAATAGACGCCTTTTGTCAGAATGATGATTAACACACAAGCTTTGCTCAGTCCTCTTCCTCCTACACATAGCTTTGGAAATCTATCAAGATTTGTCCAAAAATGAATTGTCTGCTGATGACCCATGTTAGCTGTAAGTCAGAAGTGCTAAAGGGATTGGCACATACAGTTTTCTGTGGGAAGAGTTCTGTGCAATCTCTGTCATCCAAACCAACACTGGAGACTTTTTGGCTGTTTTCTCATACCTTCTGTTACGACTTTATGTCTGTTCCTACTGCACTGTTTTCCCCAGAGTCTAAGGCAGCTGTAGCTACTTCTACCACACTTTGATTTCATCCTCTGTTCACATTCTTTCACTCACATAAAAGCAACCACTTCATATCTAATCCAAACTAAAATAGAAATGAAGTACTAGAACTGAGAAGTATTTTGGCATTCTTGGTTCTCAGAAATTGCTTTACAGCCACTTGTTCTTGGCTGAGACAGAACTGAGACTAGAAATGGGAAACAATGATGGGACTATGAAGGATTTAATGAACTGTTTAGCCAATACCCAATTCTCACAAACACTTCCTCATCTGACAGTATTTTTCTGCCCTATTACTTGAGTTTGTACTGCTACCATGTATCATTCCCTGGAGCACTGTGGTGCTTCCAGGCCTGCTTTCACCTTATCAACCAGTGAGTCTTTCCATCCCTGTACCTTCAAAGTACAAGCAGCAGTGCTGGCCATCTCAAAGATCAGATAGCCAATGGCTGAAGTTGCAAGGTGTTTTCTCTATCTGGGGACTTCAGACTGCCACTTCTAGAAGTCCTGTTTTAATGTCAGAAGTCTTTTAAGTGAGGTGTTGGGCTGTAAGAGTGAACTACAAGTTACTGACTGTGCTCTACGTGAGTAGTCTTAAAATTCTGACTGGACACCTCAGCTCTTACTGAGCTCTTACTTATGTGTTGTGTTGAAATTAAATACAAGGAAATATTCCCTAAATCCCATCTCTGCTTTATCTAGTCGGAATCCCTGGCTAGGATTCTGATATGACCAGGGAATTTTAGAGGCATGTTCCTTTTTCCTCCAGCCAAGCGAATATCAGTGTCTTCCATGTGTAGTGAAACAGCTTTAACAGAGTATTCCCAGCATCCCAACCTGCTTTATGGACCACTGGTCAGCAAAAAGCTGTGGAAATGAAAATGTATATGTTCAAGTCACTGCAAGCAGATGGAAGATATGAGGTCCCATCTTTCATACGCCAAACTGATTCCTCTACTTAGGTGTTTATCTCCCCTCATGACTCTAGATATTGGAGTGCAACAAATTCTTGAGCCTACAATCTTCAGTACTGAAGTGGGTTTCTCCCTTTCTTTAAAAATCATTGTTAGCCAAACTGTGCTCTCCCACACTCTCTTTCTGGATAGCTTTTAAAATCAGAACAGGAATCTTGTCACATACTTTCTCCTTCCTGAGAAGGTATTGCCTGGAGCAAACTCCAAATCCTCTGATTGAGGGAAAAACAGGTTAACAGGAAAAGTGGATGCATAATGCTGGAATGAAAGTTTTCAGCTCAATTTAGCATTCCCTCCAGGGTTTGTAGAGACTAGTTATTTGAGATCTCTGGCACCCAAGTGAGTTACATGGCTTATTCTTTATAGATGGAAATGAAATGTGACTCTACAATATATTCTACAATGAAGTACTTAAATAATGCAGAACTAAGTGTGCAAATATCTATGTTTAATTATATATTATATATTATTGCACACACAAGGTTGCTACACTGCATATTCCTCCAGCAAAACAGAAAAAGCAATTAAATTGTTTAGCAATCTATTCCACCCATCAGCTCTTCCCTTCCACCACCCACGGCCCACATATTTCTCTCTTTTCCCTGAGCCATCCGTCCTAGCAGTGTTCATCAGTTATAAGTGCATGTCTGGGTGAATGTTGCTGCAGGGAGGTTATTTCCATGAATTACAAGGAGCTCGGCTGTGTGTCCAGCTTTGAAGGGAAAGTGAGATAGAGGAACAACTGGGAATGACGAAAGGTAAGCTTTTCTGTAATGTGCAGGGAAGCATAAGTGTGTGGGAAGATGGAGGAAGAAGTGAGGAGCTGTAATGCTGCTATTGATTCCTAGTAGAGAGCAAGCCACTTAAGCCTGTGTCCATGCACGAGTGGATGAACCAGACTTCTGGGAGCTGTAAGGCTGCACCTTGCTGCTCAAGGGTGGGAGCAGCAGACCGGGAGACCCCAGCATCTTGCAGCGTCCCTAAGACATCAATGCCATGCTTGAAGACATTGAGATCCTTGCTCATCCTTGCTCTAATGTGACAGAAAGTGAGGACAATCCCTGGAGAGACTCACAGAAAAGCGAGGGCAGTGCAGAGACAGTCTTGACCCCACTTAGCAGAAGGCCCAGTTTCGCTCTGCAATGACTGGGCCTGAGCCAAACAAGTATTCAGGGTACAAGAGCTGGCTCAATTTCTGGCATGCTCAGCCTTTGAGGAAGGGAGTGAATTGCAACTACAGAAAAGGATCAGTCCCCAAATCTCTTGTTGTTCATTTTTACTTGGCTAGTGAGTTGTGAAAGAGCCCTTGGTGTGACTTGTTGCAGCACATCTCCCTGTGGTTTTCCATGTGTGCCCATTGCCACAGCACATATCTGAGCCTGGAGACAAAGGGAAAGAGGTCCCTCCCCCACAACTGCGTTGTACTTCAATACGCATTTAAGCACAGGGGAGAAATTCAGTTGCTTAAACCCAGTCTTGTTCTACCATTTGAGACACCCGTGTTTATCTGAGATATTTCCTTGGAGCCAGCTGGCATGATAATGAGAGACCAAACCCTTGTGGAGCAGCAGTGGCCACCAGGTGGAATACCTTACAACATCTCCCGTGGCATATGCTGCCTACATCAAGTAAATTAATTTAGGCACCTGCAGTTCATCCCAGCAGAAAATCCAATATAGGCCTAAGAAGAACTGAGGAAAGTTTTCTCTAACTGGTCATAATTGTTTTAGGACTGGTTTGTTTTGACTGAAGCAGTTCAATATATCTAAGCTCAAAAGATTAGGTGTGGACACGGATGATGTTTCTGTGAGTGCTGTACGTCATGACTTTGTGTAAAGTCCTTGCTTAAAACTTCTCTAATATTCTTGGTCATGACTGAGTTTTCGATCTTCTTTCTTCTGTTCTTGGTTGTCTCATTTGTGTTTTGTTGCAAGAGTTCCCTTGCTGCTTGAGTACACCATCTGCAAGCATGGACAATCTCGGTCAGTCAAATCATTTGAATGGATTCCTCAGACTTACTGAAGGAGCTAAAATTAAATCAGATTTTTCTGAGGTAGAAACTTTGTAGAAAGAGTCTTCAATATGAGAGCAGAAATTTGGAAACAAGTTTTATTGGCAGAAACCAGATGGGGAGGAAAAAATTGTAATTTGTTTGCATTCAGTCTTAAACAAAGCCAGCTCTAAGACTGCTCTAAGAAGTAAGTGGGAAATTTCAGCTTCTTACTGGATGTGTGACAGTATCTTTAGTGGCATCCACGGCCTGCTGGCACGCATGGGAAGAAGGCACAACTGGAGTGGAACGTGGCAGAATTTGTCCTAGACTGGTTAAAACTTCTATAGGACCTCATCCAAGACTACAGTCTTACGGAAGCGTGAAGCCCCCAGCCATTGCCCACGATTCTCTGGTGAACAAGTTCAGAAAAAAGACTTTCTTGAAAACAATTTTTGACTTTCCTGTTACTTTTCAGCCGGACCAGTTCCCTGACCCAGCTCAAGATGCAACCTGTGCCTGCCAGCAGAGGCAGTTGGAGAGGCACAAAGACAAGCAGCTGAAATAGGGCTGCCTGAAACTGGCCACCGGGGCTGCCAAATGCATGAGAAGGTGACAAGAGGGAAATAGGCAAAATGCATGTGTAAGAGTGACTTTTTAGGTCAAGAGAGAACCTCACTTTACAGAAATGTTAGTCCAGCACCTTTTACTAAAACATTCACTAAAAATATGTGTTTGTCGTGTTGGAATGTGCTAATGGCTGCAATCAAGTTGTCTGTCATCCGCAGGCAGTTGCTGACCTCATTAGGGCAAATGGGTTTGCAGCCGCATATCACTGGTGTTACACAGATGAAGTTTTCCTTATGAAGAAAGATAAAGACAGTGAAAGACTTCACCTGAGGAATTAGGCTTCAGGGAAAGACAGTCAACTTGAATTTGTGCAGGCCAAAGCAAACATTTTTCATTGCAAATGTGAGGATCTGGCTGCTGAGCAGATGGTGGGAGGTAGGAAAAGCAGGGTGAGGTGGTCCTGGAAGAAATCGAAGAGAGATGTGACCAAAGCCCTTGTTGAGAGACAGGCTTGAATTCTTAAATGGGGAAGTTCCTTTTCCTCCTAATTTCTCAGAGGAGCAAGAATTTCTGGATATAACTGGTAAATAAATTGGATTATATCAAAGAAACGTCTTCCTCATAGTCCAAGTTTTTTCTTCTAATTTCTGTAGGTGAATTAGCAAGATCACAGGTACCAGTTAAGGCCAAGGTTCAACAAAAAGTAAGACAAGGCGTAGGTGTGCAAAACAAGGGTTTTGAGCATTACAATATGCCTCTTCTTCTCATTATACAACTGCAAAGATGTCTTACCATAATGATGGTATTTGAAAAAGACTAACTGATCGTCTGTTTTAATCAGTTTTAACATTTTGAGAAAAAAAATCCAAACAACTCAGACAAGATACCCAAGGTTTAAAAAACAATCAGGCCCTGATCATATGCAGTAAATATCTTCTACCAAAAATGTCAGTGATTTTTTGCAGAGGGATATAGTGTTTATATGCAGCAGACAGGCTGACACAGAACAATTTTGCAATGATTACCAACAGGCCCATGATGTTTGATGTGAGCTGTATTGCCTCTGTAGGGTTTAATCTGATGTCGTCAGTTGTAGGGAAATCATGAGACTGCAGTGTGATTTAGTGGAAGTGAAAGAAGATGAATCACATTTTCATAGATTTTTTGTTTTGAAAACATAAACATCTTTGTGCCATGCAAGAACAGAAGTCAGTGTCATCCTAGGGTCTGATTGATTTCAGCAGAACCATATACATAAAGCAGAGGACTTCATTGCATCCTTTAAGAGAAATAGATCCAAGAAATCAGAAAGCCTGGATGCAACTTTCAGCCAGCCTGATTTCTCTGTTGAGCAGTCTGGGTTTGAGTTAGTGGCACAAGTACAGTTTGGACCTAAGCTTAGCTATAAGAGGAGGTTCAAAAAAACCCAACTTGATAAACCATATAACATTAGTATCTCCTTCTGACTTACACTGTGGAAGGACTGACCTCACAGTGACTTGCTATTAGTGTTATTACTGTTGTTTCTCACTCCATTGTGGCTGCTAGCACCAGCCATGAGGCAGGGCCACTGAGCAGACTCTGTACAAACACAGCAGAAGACCTGCCCAAGGGTGAGAGAATGGACCACAGGTGGAGTAAGAAAAGGATTCGGGGGTGGTGTCAAAAGAGAATGGATCCATATTGGTCAGAGAGAGAAAAGAGAGTGCAAAGGTGTGTTTCTGTACCCCACCCTGTGCTGCATTGCATGCTAGAAGGGAAAACAAACTCTGTAAGTCATCACAGCACCTTCTATAGGAGTTGTAGTGCTTGACTGTGCACCACCCCTCATAAATGCAGCTCCTCAAGAATCAGGGATTCTTCATGTCATTTTTGGGTTCTTCTTTCTTCATTGTTTCATGAAATAATGTTCAATTTGTCTGCTACTGTCTCTGACTGAATTACAGTCATCCTCTTCTTGCCCTGGTTTCAGAAACAACAAGCTAAAAAGACTTTTTTTTCAGCTGCTGTGTGTTTTGAACGTGGGGACTGGCAAAGGCAGAACAATACCCTGTGTGTGTGCACGTACGTATGTACACGAGCTGCCAGTTGCTGTGGCACTAAGAAACTGGAGAGTGGAATTAGAAAGACAGGTTGATGTGCTGCGGAAGATCAATGAATATGAGAGGTTCACTGATGACAGATGGCTGGTTTCATACTCTGAAGGAGTGACAGAGGAGGAGGAGAACCAGCTGTGAGTGAGTTGCAGGATGAGTGCATTGGAAGCGCAGCCTTGTGCTGGAGAAGCAGCCCTGTTCCAGCAGAAGCAGGAGGATATAAAGGACAGTGGCTGGGTAACTGAAAAGTGATAGTAAAGGAGGAAAGAAGTGTAATAAAGAGAGGGAGGCTTGTGCCAGTGCCTAGAACATTTCCAAGAGTTTTAATGATTCAGAAGACATGGTCTCATAAAATGATGAAATGGGCACGGGGAAATCTGCAGCACGATTAGATCAGAGAAGTGTTGATGGCAGAGTTGATGTTGCAGACAGTTGTTTAAAACACCAAATCCTCACACAAATGCATACAACTTAAATGCTTCCAGGAGAAGGGATAGGGAATTTTTAGTCAGTGGGTTATGGCAGATAAAAGAGCTTTAAAACAAGACTAGCATAATGGATGGTGATTTTTATAAATTATGTAGAGGGAAGGCGTACAGGTATTTGTAAAAAGAAAGCCTTACACACCTCAGCTAGCCCAGGGAAGGAGAAAGCAGCATAATGATATTTTCCAGTATTCAAGTGGCTCATTTTAACACAGTAAAATTAATAATTAGATTGATTGGGGGGGGGTGGATCAAGAGAAGGAGGAATGTGAGACTTTGGCATGTTGTAAGCAACAAAACAGAGAAAGCAGAATGGCAAAGGAGAGATGGCCTGCATTATTCCACACCCTATGGGAGCAAACAGATTGTCCACTAATAAGGAAATGATCTGGCCATTTTTTTAGATTAGTGGTGTGGGAGGAGAAGAATTTAGAGGAGGGAATGCATGGATCTCTCGGTAATGTATCCGCTGGTTGTCGTTGTAGGAGATAATGAGAACGTAAAGCAAAGGTGGGAGGAGAAAATAGCTTCTATACAAATGCTGTGAGCATATTAATAAGGTCACCAGTTGAAAACATGCATTTCCAAGGCTAAGCGTGCTATTCCTGGAACGCGTGAGCTAGAATGGACTGAAAACAGAGTAGGGAGATGCAAAGTTTATTAAAGGGGGCAGGCTGTGTTCTTCAATCACAACAGAGACAGCAGTACATATCCATGTCCACAGCAGGAAGCACTACAAATGTTTTGCCTGTCAGAGCAGAGACTGTTTGGGCAGAAGCTGAGGAAGGACAATGAATGCACTCATGCTATTCCTGGATGTTGCTATAGACCCCCAGGGCAAGCAAAGAAAGTAGGTTGGGAAATGATTTTACAGATAAGAGAAGTCTGTAAAACAGCTAGAACATTGATCATGAGGGATTTTAATTACTCGGCTATTGATTGGGACAGCCACAATGCAGAAGTGAAGAGGGGGAATGGGTTTCCAGAAGTAATGCAAGATTGCCATCTCACATGGCCAGCTGAACAGCCAAGCTTGTGTAGTCTGAGCCTACACAGTCCTAATTCTAGGAAACGTGCCAAATCCGATCAATTAAGTTGAAGTTCGGGAGTAGTTAGGATCCAGTGACACAGTCTATCACCAGGAAAAAAAACGCTCAACAGGAGGCAACACAAACACGTAAGACACAGGAAGAAATTTAACCAAATGAAAGTTGTACTAATGAAAATTGACTGGAATATTGTAATGTGTTGGAAATGTGATAGGGGATATTTCTTGAAAGAGGCTATAAAGCTGGAAGGGAAGGGAATGGAGCAGTAATTGAAATTCATCCTAGTTCAGCCTAGTGAGGGAATATAGCAGCAGAGGCTAATAGTTGCGATGATCCTTGACTAATGGAGAGTTCATTGGGGGTCAGGAACACCTGCATATTTTAGAACAGCCCTGACACTGCTCTAAATTATGTGGCTGTCTGGCTGTCCCTAGCAGCTATATTAATACCTTCACACCTTGGTCCTCTCAGGTGTATCAGTATATCAATTGGTGCTCCAGTTCTAAAACTTAGCCTTCTATTTCCTATGGCATGAACACTCTGAAGAAATAAGGGTCTCTGTGGCAAAAGTAGAAACACTAAAGAAAACTAATTCTTATCCCAAAAGGTAAGAATGAAGGAGGATTTAATCAGGCTAGGAAACAACAGCATTAAGATGTGATAAGCTGTTTCTTCTCTTTTAGCAGTAGTAGATGAGGTAAAAAATACCTTACTTGAAAAGTACGAAACCCCATTAAATACCACAGGTGATATGACAAGCCCCTAGCATGGAAAAGTGTAAAGTTTTGTCAGTTAGAGGAAATTATTTGGCAGTACCTGATTGCCATGAAGCCTTCTAGGGGACTGTGGAAATTAGTATACATAACCACAACATGAAAAATGATATGGTAACTACATATGAGTACATGACCTGGTGTGGACTTTCTAGAGGATGAGCTGTCAGGTGTGAAGTACATCGCTCACCTCAGGTTAAAGCAAGAGAAGCAAGCAAAAGAGCAGACCAGGACATGGCACTGCCTGAAAAACTCCTAACGTGTTGTGCAAGCGATCTGCATACAGCAGAGAAGGGCAGATGATGCTGGAGTATGGCAGCACGGAGCACCTGGAAAAGGCAGCCACTGAGCCAGGTGGGTGACCGTACCTGTACGTGGTGGGATGAGCCCAGCTACCTCTCCTGCTCAAACTGTTTCATTCTGTGGAGTTGACTGAGTGTCCAGGGGGGTTCTTTCTCAGCTGCAGGGTGTGTAGGGTAGAGCTCTCTGTCTGATTCACTCCCTCTGGCTCCACTTGCAGCTGATGGAGGGCAGCAGTCGTACTCTGGGCTTGAGTAACGTACTAAAAATTCGTGCATCTCTCCAGCAACCATAAGGCAGTATGGATGATGAGCTCAGATGTAGAAGCCGGTATTGAAGGCATCTCTAAGGGGCCAGATGAAGCTTACACTCAGCCTGCGATGTCAGAGCAACAAGTCCTTGATTACATTAGGCAAAGCAGGGACTCAGACTGTCTCCTACCTCCTTCATTACTGCCATATTCACTGGGCTTCTGGCTGTCTGGGTTCTTCCCTTGAAATCTGTTTCAGTACCTATCAATAAAGAGTGTCAGCGTTGATGAAAGGCATTGCTCCAGCTAGATCATTCAATTGAATGTTTTCTGGTGAATTCTGGTAAGAAACCATTTGCTTGAGATTTTGTTCCCTTTGGTCACTCATTGATCAATATGAAGGAACATCCAGCAAATGAGAGAGTGTCCTAAGACATATATATACATGAACATAAAATATGAAATTTTCCATTGCTTTCTGAGCAAGTATTGCCAAAACTGTCCCATGGTTCTCGAAAATGAACCAGTGGCTGATGGTGTATCTCGGTCTACACAGAGAAAACCTTTATTACCTTAGTGCTTCCTAATCTAGCAATCAAGTCAAAGGCTATTTCCCAAATTCACAAGAAATAACAGAATAAGAGAATTAGAAAATACAACATGGAAAGTTTCTTCACACATAAGCAGTACTGGCTTGAGCAGCTGCCGTTTTCTATGAGTACTGAAAGACACATCAGTGTATAATGTTGTCAGAGGAGTTATATTTAGGGTACTCCCTCATGCTTTGGAATATGTGTTTAGTTCTCATCAGCCTTCAGCAGCATGGGTGGTTACAAAGATTAGCATCTGCAACTTTGGTGTGAATATTTTGTAAATAGTTTTTGTTCTGATGTATTTGGCACTCTAGTCCTAGCACACCAGCAGAATCGGATGGCTGAATATCAGGGGATAGCTCAGCCTGTGTGTTTCCATGTGTCCCTGTCTCTACTTGTGAGCTGAAATTTACCTCCTCTTTCCACTTGTATGAAGAGATGGGGAAGGAGGAGAAGACCAGAAATGAGGAGATATAAGGCAGAGACCAAAACCCAAGGTCAAAAAAGACTGTAAAACCTAGAAATAGAATTTATTGTAAGTGACTTAGAATATTGCCCTGAGGCAATACCCACAGACTACAGGAGCCTGGCAGAGTTTTCGTCATGGAAACCCAAATTTGTGTATCTTCATCATTTATTTTCATTTCTTTTGTTCCTGGCAAGCTGTTTTCTGTTGAGGAGTATAAGCCCATGGTCATCTTGATATCAGATTAAAATTTTGATATTAACATTGATAGATTTTTTAGAAGGAAGCAAAGATGGAGAGATCTGTGATGTAGCTCCGAAAGGGAAGTAAGTGAAGAAAATCACCTTTCCTCCAAGACCAATGATTAATGAACAAATATGTACCAAATATATGAGAAGTGCTGCATGTGAGGTATTATAAAGAGGTTCTGAGCATGACTGCAAAACAAGACAGTAAACAATGATAAGGCAAGAACAGGTAAAAAAATGCCATAAGATTGCAGAGGAGATTAACAGAAATAATAAGAAAGTATTCAAGTATGTAAGGAACAGAGAATCAGCAAAGGAAGTGTGGTGCACATGTTTTATTGACAGCATAGGTAGACACAGCTGGAAATATTCACAAATTCACTGCTTCAGTGTGCTCACATAAGAGGATGATTACAGAAAATAAGTTCCTGCAGTTGTGATGCTGGGGGATTGAGGAGGAAGAAAAACAAATAGTAAAGAAAGTGGGAAAGGTCCTACGAGCTTGCCGCAAGTCAGAACACATTTGCCGAAGAGTACCTTACTTATAATTAGGGCTGAAGCAAGACATGCCTTTCCTGCTAAGATAAGTAATGTAGATTGGCAATTTACTCTACAAAGTATTTTGATGGAAGCAAGAAATGGAAAATGTGGTCAAAGAGAGATAAAGTGGTGACAAAGAGGAGAGACACATTTGTGGGCCAACCTAGATGAGCATGATGCCTGAGACTACTCAACCCCAATATCAAACTTCCCAGGAAGTGAAACCAAGGAAGAAGAAAGCTTATGTGGGCCACAGAATAAGGCAAGAAATAAAAGTTTCTGGTAGAGTACAGTGTACAGAGGGAGCAGAGTGACTGCATCAGCTGCAGAAACTCAGGTTTGGGTTTTTTTTGTTTGAAACTCTCTAGTGCTCTCCAACAGTCCTATGACCCTGGGCTGATCTTCCCAGGAAGGGCCAGCTGACAGGACCAGGAGATCACCCATTCCATTCCACATCCTGTGGTTCATTTTGGCTTTTTCTGGTCCATGTTGTGGAAATGCTACAGTGAAACACTGGGGAGAGGCTTGCATGTGGGCACAGAAGCAGGACATGCTGCCATCCTCCCACCTGCTTGGGGACATGTTCCATCTGGGTGTGAAGAGATGAAGCAGCAGGCTTCAAACATGATGGTGATCTCAGGGATAACTATTGTATACTAAAGCATAGGAATTACTCAGATCAGTGAAAGCCAGTGCCAGGTCTCTCCAAGCATATGTTTCCCTGAGGAGGGCAAAGGAAGGCTTGAGGAAACAGGTTCAGACCAGAAGACAAAATGCTTGAGAGCATCAGAAGCATAATGACCGTGGTGCTTTCACCTTCTGATTCAGGAGCAGGGGTCACATCAAAATTGCAATCTTATTTACAAGGCTGAAGCTCTGACTTTTTACTAAATCTGTTCTTTTCGTTATTGGTTCATCCCACACAGGTTTTTCCCACAGAGGTTATTTCCTGACTGACTTGTTAACTGTCTGTTTTCTGGGGGCAAAGGCTGTCTTCTTTGTCACTCAGCCCTGCAGTGTCACATGGGCCCTGATCCATAACTGAAGTTTTTAGATGCCAGCATCACCCAAGTATTGATCATGAAAGAAGCTTCTAAGCCAGAGCATCTGCCCTTCATCTGCGTGTCTGCAGCATAGGCAGAAGGCTTCTAAAATACAGTTCCTGCCAGACAGCAGGTGTGTCATGTGGTTGTGGGGTGAGGGATGGGATTGTGTGGGGGCTATGATCGATGATGGCAAGGAAGGTGGCAGGGCACACCAGGAAGCAGGGCTCAACTGGCCTCGTTGGCACCAGTTCAGCATTTGTTTGCTGAAAGATTTGGGGCGAGAGGTGTTTTAAGAAATAATCTGAAGTCCAAGGGTTCTTCTTATGCAAACCCTCAGCAGCTGGCAGCATGGAGGAAATGACTAACGTTGTGTTTGTTGTTTCCCATGCGACACTTGTGTGTGCGGAGCCTGTGGGAGGGGGAGAGGGGGATTTTCTCAAACCGTGTCTGCAAACAGACCCTGCTGATTGCTTTGCTTTCACTGCCAGCAGCCCAGAGGGGAAAAAAATGGCTTGTCCTGGTCAGCTTCACTTCACATGGGGAGAGAGATGCATTTCCCCAGGGAAATGGTCAAGGCAGTAACTGGAGGGAGGAATTTAGAGTAAGATGTGTGATGACTAATGCTCCAGGTGCTCAGCACCTTCCTTGCAGAGTTGATAAAGAGTTACCAAATCCTTTGGGTTCAGAACCATGCCTCACCTGCTGCAGTCACCACCAGTCACACACAGTGCTGATATTATGCCAAGTTAAAACTTTCCCTCGCTTCTTAACTTCGAGTTCTTCTGTAGTGGTGGAGCAGTCAATGCCGATGTTGACATTTTTCCTCCTAAAAGTCTGTGTAGGTTACCACCTCTAATCCTATGGGGAGAGGAGACAAAGTAATGAGGGAGACGGAGGGAGACTCCTCTCTTGCTTCCTGGGCAGCAGTGGTGTCCTCAACACAGGCACATGGACACTTTGCATTGACTTCCAAGGGCCTGAAACATGGCTCAGAAGACAGCCTGTAGTTGGACATTCCTAAGGTGAGCAGAGAGAGGTACTGCTGGGCAGCCTGAGAACTGTACCAAATGCAATGATAAGAAATGAACACTGGAGAGTATTTTTGTGGGAGGTTTTTTTGGTTTGATTCGGTTTGTTTTTTTGGTTTAGGTTTTGTCTTTCGTGTGTTTTTGTTTTGGTTTTTTGGTTGTTTGTTTGTTTCTCTTAATTAAAAGAAAAAAAAGACCCAAAGCCACTCTTATCCTATTCAAGTCAAAACTAAACACAAGGGAAGGGGAAATTCTGATAAATACATCAGGATCCCTATGGCAACATATTGGTTTTACTAAGTCATTCCTTGCTGCGAGCTGATGTCCACTCAAGCAGAGTCCTTATGAACAAACATAGAGAAGCTGGAATGCACTCAGACAAGCAGAGGTCAAATGTTTCTGTTGATGGGAATATTTTCTCCTCAATGCTTGGGGCATTTGGGGCAGTTGTTTGCTGTTGTTGCTGCAAATGTGACAAAAGTTCAAAAAAATTGAAAGTTGACAGTTTCTGTCACAGAAACCACCTGGTCTTGAATGAGGCACCAAAGCAAATCAAACTTTTGGTTTGCTTATGCTATTGTTGTCCCCTTTTCTATTCTTACTATATAATTATTTTTAAATAAATGCCTAAGGACTTTTTTGTTGTTGTTGTTAACCCTAAGTGCTTTAGGAATTATTTTGGTCAGAGAAGCCATAACCCCCATTTGTTTAACTGGTCTGTAAAACTTTTAGTTCAAGTATTTTAAGAATATGCCAAAGAATAGTGCTATCCTACCTGCTTTCAGAGAGGGCATGGAAGGAAAACGTATTTAGCAAGAACTGGTGGATCATTAAGTGGCTTTATCTCCCCTTGACATCTCTCTGTAAATAAGTCAAGGTTTGTTGCAACCTTGTGCAAGTGCTGGCAAAATTTAAAGCCTTAAACAGTGAACTGCTTTGAAGAAAGCTTATCTTCCTAATGGAAACAAATTGTGCCTGTTATTTATATATGTGGTAAAGCTTTATTAAGATATAGCGGGGTGGCCTTAGTTTTCCTCCTTAAACAGGTTGATTATTTAACATTAAACTTAAACCTTGGATTATATTGATAGAATGTGAACCATACACCATAATAAAAGCAAATAAACTCACTCTTCATGTGCCACCAGCAACGTTTTAGAACACAGATGTGAGCTCAGAATTATCCATTAAGGGAAGTAATGCAGCACCAAGAGGGTAGTAGCTTAGAGGAACACCTACAGAAGTCAATGGGATAATCTTAGCTGTGCTCCTTGGGTGTTGGATCATACCCTTGTTGAGCCAGATGTGTCTGACACATGTACCACTGTTCTGGAATAAAGTATACTGTCATCATGGAGAAATAAATACAGCATAGGCTTCTTACTACCCCCAAAGGATTTCACAGGTTTTTTGACATGCAGGATAGGAACTGGAAAAAGAAACAATTTTGCTTGCTTTCAGTTATTTAAGCTTTTGAACTGTTTTTCTTAACTTGTCGTTTTATCTTTTTTAATTCTGAATTTCTCAGTCAGGAAAGGTTAGCCTTGATAATTACAGCTTTCAGTTACAGATCTGGTTTCCATTTTTGACTCTTACAGAAACGTGAAGATTTGTGGTATTAGGATTTCCACTTCTTCAAGTGAGTAGAAATAGCTCTTTTTTTTTTTCCTTAAAAAAATAGAAACAACACAATTGGATTATGTTTATAATTAGGTCAGATAACCGGAACATTTTTTCTCTCTTGCTATATATTTAGGCATATATCTCCTTTTAGGTTTGAGCTGTTCAGAGGTGACATCAATGCTTCAGTTTAAGATCTGCCTCTGCACTTTTAGGCAGGCTATTGTGGTGCAAAGGACCTGTACAAAAGTCAATTTGTCTGAGTTCACTCTGAGCAATACTTGAGCCTTAAACTAGATTTCTGTCAAGACTTGAAGCTGGGAAAAAGTTTGTAAGCCCTTAATGGTGGAAGGAGGTCCAGTGGATTATCAGGTATGATTGCTAGTGCATCCCCAAGTTGCATCCCTAGCTTTCGGATTGGGTAAGGACTAACAGAGCTGAAGTACTGCTTTGAAGAGTCTCTCTTTCCAAAGCAAGGGTGTCGCTCTCTTGGCAATCTCATAGCATATTTTTAGCATGCACATCTTGCCCAAGTCATACCAAGCTAGGCACAAAACCCGGGCTGTCCTCTGCAGGGGAGTTGAGGAGCCAGGAGGTTCAGTGTGTACGGTGGGTGCTGCGGAGCTACTGGCATTGAGAGCCCCAGCACAGCTGAAGGGGATGGACAGTCATTCCAATTTTGTTTGCAGCTGCCAGCATCCCAGGGAGCTTATTGAATTTGGAAACATAAGATGTCAAATGTCAAGAAATACATTTGGTTTTTGGTTTGCCCCAAATTCTGGAAAAAAAAAAAAATTCAATTTCAAAATTAAGACACAAAAAGGCATTGGTACAGACAAAAAAAAAGTCTTGCAAGTATCACATTCTCCCACCTACAGTACTGTAAGCCAACAGCTTTGAAATGCCACATTCCCTGGATAGGGCAACTTCATCTCCTGTCTGCCATGAAGGAATGGTACCTTAGCCTTTGGCTTGTTGTCCATCTCTGAGAAAGATGGTTGAAGGTGAGGTGTGTTTTGTGCTCAACAGTGACCACTTTGCCAGGTAGGGACCCACACATCCGAAAATAAGTGTTTTAGTTCTTATTCTATCTGTGGGCTGGAGCATCTGAGGACCTACAACCTTGCTGTATTAGTTTCCTTGACAAACACCAACACACCTGGAAAGCAAAAAAGTCCTAAGTGTATCCTCTCACTGGGTGGAGAGTGCAGGCAGGGAGAGAGGGACACAAGGGACACACACTTTGACCATGTAGCTCAAAAGCTTCTCTGGCCACCAGCAGCTGGGCCCCTAGCCATGAAGGAAAGTAGAGCAGGGAGCTGGAACCCGTCACTGAAATTGCATGACCCCAGGCATGGGAGTGTTTTACCTTCCTTTTAATTTTGCTTCCAGACTGATACAGGAGAACAGAGAGAGCATTGTTACTAGATGCAACATGAAGTAACAAACAAAAGCGTATCTCTCAAAATGTTGAAAAATAAGTTTGGCCAGAAGTACTTTGTTGACCTTACTGAAATAACTCCTTCTCTGACCCAGATACAGCATGTGTAATCCACTTTGTAATGTCACTACAATGCTCATCAAGATTTCTACCTTGATATGACATCTGTAGATCAGGCGTTCATTGTTCTGATCAGCAGCGTTCTCGTGGTTGTGTTGCTACCTGGGCAGCTGCTGACACCAAAGAGACTTTGGCTGTATAAGATCATTTGAAATTTGCAGCAGCAGAGCATTTAGGATTTGCAGACAAAACCATTAAAGTATGGGCAGGATAGTTTTCTTTCCCTCTAAATATGAAGGAAGAGGACACAGGGATGACACTTTATTTAATTTGGATTAAAAGAATGCTGTGAGGTTTCATTTTTTTGGAAAGGTGAGTTTTGATGTTACCTTAAACTGGTAAAAAAAATATATGAAAGTTCTGGCTGAAACTGTTTCCTCTGGAGTTTATTTCTAAAATCAAAACGCCTCTCTGATTTGAAGTTCTGAAACCCACTGCTGTGAATAAAAATGTGCAGCCATTTCATTTATTCATTTCGGAAGAATGAAAGAGGCAATGAGTAAAACTGCAGTGGGGTGAGGAAAACCTGCTGATCAGAATGAAGGTTACTTATATTACAATAAACATGTGTTGGTCTTGGCTAATATTGGTTTAAGTCACAGTCTCATTTGAACTCAAAGTGCCTTTTGCTTTGGCTGCTCAAAGGACACAATTGTCATCAAGGAAGTAAAATCTCTTCTGTTCCCCCAGCTGGAAGAAAAGAGATTGGAGGTGGCAGTGGAAGGGACAGGGCACAAGAAAGAAAAGGAAAGGAAGGCAGACGCTCGCACATAACTTCTTACAATGGCTCCAGCATGCCCTTCCATTGGCAGGAATCCTTTTGATCAAATCCTTGCCCTGGGCTGAAAGTGTTTTAATGAGCATACAGACACCGTCTTTTTTTCTGGGTCTATTTTGTGTTCTTAAGGATAGCTAAGTAAAGCGTGCACTTAAATGATCATGTCTGTGCGCCTTAAATGTGCTCGAGAGGAAACGCACGCTGCCTGAATGTGGAGGCTGAGCGGTGCCAGCCTGAAGGACAGAAGGAAAATAGCAGAGGAGGAAACTTGTTTTCTTCAGCAATTTGTTTGCTTGGGGAGGAGGAGTATACAACCTCCAGAGGTGAAGATTTTGAGGTCAGGAGGTGTTTTGTGGAAACCCCCATGTCTTACTAAATGTTCCCAGCACTGGTTTCTTTGAGATTCCCATCAAGGTTGCTGTGGTTCACCCAGCTCCTTCTAGGTGCACCCAGGAAGACTTTGTGTGGTGCCCTGCTGGGTGATCTCACCCAGATGCTGTGGGACAATGTCCTGAACAGTTCCTTGTGGGATTTTCCCCCTTGAACTCAGTCCTAGACCTATGCTGTTAATTCTCCTGCTGGGGAGGACATGCTTGGTTGGGTCTGCAGTAGTGATCTGTTGGTTCCTGTCTCCCCACTGCATTGAGGGCAGATGTGGGACCATATGGACGAGCTCCTTCTAGTAGCAGTCCATGAATAGTGGGTTTGTGGAGCTCAAGAAAACTTTACTCACCTGGGCTGCCAATATGGATCTTCCAATGAGCTGTAAAATACATTAAACATAGAATAAAAAAAAAATTTAAAAAGGATTATGCTAGACAAAAGGCAAATGCAGTTTAATTTGTCACGTCTCATTATTCTGAGGCATTTGTGGGAAAAGGCAACCTTTGTCAGTCTGTCACAGGGTACTAGCAGTTACTGCAAAGCAATAAAGAGACCTGTTGGGCTTGGGAAAAAATCACATCACTAACTTCCAATTTTTGTGCTAGGCTTCAAAGATGCAGATGCAAGAGGTAGGGGCCAAGACCTCTCTGCAGGAGAAGCAGAGCCTGCCCTGAGTGAGGATGGTGAGGGTTGAAAGAAAGTTTGCCTTGACAGTAGCTGCCAAAACGAACACCTTTTAAAAGTTTTTTTGATGTGCATCGCAAGAGGTGCAACTACTGGGATTTGCATCCAAACAGGAACCCTGCAGAATTTTTGAAATCCTGGTGACAAAGGTATGAAATTTATGATTTGTGACTCTCGTTCCTCAACTGTGAATTGCCAAAACAAAGCTTCCAAAAAGGCAAGTCTTGTTTGTGACTGATGCAGTTTGTAAACCAGACAGTGCCAACACTGAAGCTCTGTGTGGTTTAGCTCAGGGTCCCAAATGCTGCTCAGGCAGAGCTGTTGCCTGGAGCTAGTTGCCCCAGCTGTGTAAGCAGTGCTCTTTCCATAAGGGGAGTGTTATCCCTGCATGGCTTTGGTGTGGCTAACAGGTATGTCTGAAGTAACTGTATGCTTTTAGCAGTGTGGTGCTGGATAAACAGCAGAAAATTGTGTCATGAGCCCATAGTTTATCTAATTAGATATTTTGCCTCCAACAATGGTACAAATAGCCCTGGAATAAAGGTAAGACACCAAATATGGATACCAAGTTTAAAAATCCCTGATTTATAATATTTAAGTATTTATATAGGTTTATGTAACTGGTAGTAATTCAACTCACATCATCATTATTCCCATTGCTGCCTATTTAAATATCTCCTTGGTTATTTTTGTCACTAACATCCTCCAACACTGTCTGTTCCACAAGTTAAATATATGAAATGTAAAGCATTTGTGCTTCCAGATTTAATTTTACTGCGCTAGTTTATTTAGAAGTCTCAGATTTATCCCATGTAGAATATTCATTAAATCCCTCACTTCTGCTCATTTTCATGTGAACTAACCTGCAGTACCGAAGGAAGAAGGCCCATGCATCAAATCACTTTGGTTTCCATCCTTGGTAATGATTCTTTCTGCTGAACCTATTTCAGTGAGGTAACCAGATCTGTGACACCAGCTAAGAAATACATCTTTTTTGGTTGGTTGGTTGGTTTTTTCTTTAACAATACAATATTTTTAGAGTCATTCTCTTTCACTTAACACACCTTTGCAATTCAAAATATATTCCACCAGGTAAGATTGAATTTTAAAATTTCCATTAGTTCATAGATTTGTTAATTTCTTCT
Organism: Rhagologus leucostigma; assembly: GCA_013397725.1. Lineage (NCBI taxonomy): Eukaryota > Metazoa > Chordata > Aves > Passeriformes > Rhagologus > Rhagologus leucostigma. The sequence goes on from VZTD01003019.1 coordinate 2,004,213, forward strand.
GTTAGTTTTACCCTTCTAAATTTGGGGTGATTTTCTGTATCTCTATCCAAAAATAGTACTAGCAACTGAGATTCTACACATACACACACACAAACATATGTATTTATAGATCTACCTGTCTATAGGTTTGTGTATGCATATGTTTGTGTATAAACCCTCTCACATCTGAACTTGCCCTGCTTATTTCACTCAGCTTTTCAAACAGCCCTCCCTTCATGCTTCCTGACTGCAAGCTGTATTGGCACAGGGCAATTTAGAAAATAATTAATTCATTAACTAATCTCAAGGATACCTGAACAAAATACCAAAAGCGACAAAAACAAAAACTTAGGGGGCTTCATCTGTGAGAATGAACATGTAGAGAATTCAGATAGCATGCAAGTAACTCCAAAAATGTTTATGTGGAAAATTGTCCATGCATTTTATTACTTGTTCACAAAAATCTCAGTGCACAACTTAGCTAAATTACCAGCAAAGTTAAATTAGGCATGCACACTTAGAATTGAAAACACTCCTTCTGCCTGCCACACAGAGGCCATGGGTTCATAGAGAATGGGAACACAGAAATACCTGCAATACCTGCTCTTCAGTCTGTCAGAGGATGGGCTGGATATCCACAAAACAAATTCTTTGTAGAAAAAATGGCCTTGAAAGAGAATATTAAGAAATTGCAACAGGATATATTTCTGCAATGACATTTTTATACGAATCACACAAAAACATCAATTCCCTTACCAGAATAATGCCAAAAGTCACTACTGACAATGTTGCAGTGTCCCATTTGTATGTGCCAGCATTTTGGAAACATATCCTGCAACTCGATATTTGGAATATTTCAATTTTTAAAGTGGTGCACTATAGGAATTTTTTTATTTCCTGATATTTGCTTTTCTTTCAGACAGGACTTTATGTATGCACTATACACTAACACACAGACACAGACACAAACACACATACATAATATGTATGTATATATATATATATATATACATATATATATGCCAGTCTCTTCCATATAGAATTTATCAATATTGTGTATTTACAAACTAATTGAACTAATCAGATTTCTGGGGTAGATCCATTGCCTGAATACAGCTCAGCTGTGCCATAATGCAGGTAGAAGGAAAACTGCACCTTCAAAGAGCAAAAGGTCCAGCACATCAGAGGTTTGGGTGCCACAGAGACTGTGAGACCAGGCTTGTGCTACAGCACTAGGCTGCTTCTCAGGAGAAATTTGTGACATTCCTTGGAATGATGGCCACTTTTTGTGAGTTTGAGGTGGGATCATACGATGTTTTTATTCCAGGCAGGGCTATGCAACAAACATTCCTGTGAATTTATATGCTCTCATGAGAATAAATGATATTTAAAGTGCCCAGGGGCAGAGAGTGAGAAAAAATGTGGTTTTTTATTTCTCTGTTTTCCTTTCTTTAAGCAGCTTGCTGTCAGTCAGGCTTGCATAGGTATTTGGGTGTTGGAAGGTGCAATAAGTGTCTCGTGGACCTCCCAGACCTTTTTGCAACGAGAATGATGTATGGTCACAGCAGAGGCTGCAGACACTAACAGAAGATTTTGAAAGATCTAGCAAAGGAGCTCTGTGAACCATTAATGATGATTTTCAACAAATCTTGGTGCCCTAGGGAGGTTCCAGAAGGCTGGAAGAAAGCTTATATAGAGCCAACATTTATAAAGGTTAAACGGGATGACTTGAGTAATTATAGGCCTGTCAACCTGACATCGATCCCAGGCAAAATACTGGAACAGCTGATATGAGACTTGATTAATAAGGAATTAAAGGAAGGTAATATAATTAATGCCTTTCAACATGGGTTTATGGAAAATAGATCTTGTCAAACTGGCTTGATATAATTTTTATGAGATTACAAGCTTGGTTGAGAAAGGTAATGGCACTGATGTAATGTACTTAGATATCTGTAAGGCATTTGACTTGGTACCACCTGACATTTTGGTTAATAAAGGAGAACGCTACAAAATCATTGCAGCAAACATCAAATGCATTAAAAAATAGCTAATTGGTACATCTCAGTATGCAATTGTAAATGGGGAGTATTCATTAAGCAGGTATGTCACCACTGGAATCCCGCAGAGAATGGTTCTGGATCCAAAGTTATTTAAAATTTCTAAACATGTCCTGAAAAAAAAAAAGCAGTCCCTATAGATTATATAGATTATATAGACTACACTTACAGACCACACAAACACTAGGAGAGCAGACAATAATAAAATAAATGTGTTGCTGATAAGGAACAAGCTAAATGTTTTGAACAAAATCTAATGGTTTTTGTCTAGACACAGCAAAAGTTGGCCTTACAGAACCTTCCTGTAGTAGGCGTAACTTTTAAAATTACTCCAAACTCATTACAGGTGGATAATCAGGAAAACAAATCTTCCAGTGCAGTGTGGTACCTAAAAGGGTCATAATTGAATGTTCAGTAGGGAATGTCAAGTCTGAGCAGAGTGGGTTTATATTACTACTAATATTGACATTCCCGTTCTGAATCCATCTCAAGAGTGATGCTGATAAACTGAGGAGCTGGGAGAATACCCCCAAGTGCATGTAAGGGACTGCAAGAGGTGATTCATCATGAAGAGCTCAATGAATTAAATTTCCTCCAGAAAACAGAAGACTGATGTAATGAGCTGATCCCAGTCCAGAATGATGGGATTTGCTTTGCCCACCTTTCTCCATGTGAATGACAAGAATAAGGTGTAGACTCACTGCTTCGTCCCCTTTTTCAGTCAGTGCAGAAGTTAGATAGCTCCAGTTGGCAACTAATCCTATACAGGGATAGCTGCAATGAACTACCCTCAGGTAGTGCCTGTTTCTCTCGGTTGGTTAGAGAAGGATCCCCAAACACTGGGTGAGACAAGATGCTTCATTTCTGGATGGTTAACGTTGAGATAATCCCACACTGATTGCCTCCATGAGGAATGCAATTTTTAAAATGAAGCCTCTTCAGTCTGTTAAGTAGCAGGCTCTGAAGGCTCAAAGTTTTATAGGGACAAATTCAGATTAAAAATCAGGTGCTCATTTTTCTCAGAGAGCGTAATTAACCTTTGGAACAAATTGCCAAGGGTTGTGGCACTTTCTACACCAGTGGAAATTTTAAAATTAAGATGGAATGTTTTTCTGAAAGATTTGCTCTACTTAAAATGCACTGATTTGGGGAAGTTAAGTGCTCTGCATCGTACAAGAGGTCAGAGAAGATCATTGCTTTTGTCCTTTCTGGACTGGTGATACGTGCCTCTGTGTCTTGTGGTGCTAGAACACCCTTAAGGAAATCTTTCCTTAAGTCTTTCTCCACTCTTAAATTTCCTTCCTGTTAACGGTAATTAGAATTCCTCACCTAGGAGAACAAAGTCATTAAGGACTTTGGGGTGTGTAAATATCTTGGAAACAAAGGATGACTAAAAATTTAGGGTATGCTGAAGAAACATAGATTATTAAAAAGAGCTCAAGTAACGTTCACTGCCCAAGTGCTAATTGTGTGTCAGTCTTGTTGGAAGTGGGTGCTGACTGGTTACCAAACCTATTGCCAGCTTCCACATAATTAGGGCACAAGCGTCTTGAAAAAGACACACAGTGTTTTCAAAAATATCCCACAAAATGCCCCACGGTTTTCTTTCTGCAATAGACACTGGAGCAAGGCCAGATCCACCCTGCTCTTGGCCTCCACACCCTGATGGTTCCTGGTTCAGACTAGCAAGGTCGCACCGTTGATGTGGGGTTAAGTGAACAGGAAAGCCATTAAAATTTATGTGATTTTGGCAATGTGCTGTATTTTCCCTGTCTCAATTCTATGANTAAAAACCAGTAAGTAGAAAGGAAAGGAAAAAAATTACCGACGAGAAACAGGGAAGGATCAGAGCCATTCAGAGACAATTTTCTTCAGTTTGACTTTGGCTTGACCATTTAGGTTAAAGTCTAAATCCCCATCACCAAAGGATGATGTGCAGGTGGAGATAGTACACTTCAGAAGCATTCAAAGAATGCAAAGAATTGACCAATGTGTAGAGATGGTCACAAAGTTTCTATATATATTTATTTGGGTGACCAATTGGTTTTTATGCTTTATGAAAATTATCTACTATGGAATTTTTCATATTTTGTCTTTATATATGTGCAAACACACAAGAGAAAGGTTTTTAGTTTTAAACTGATAATTATCAGGAGCCTGTATTTTAAAAGCCACCATAGTGGCTGCTAGACTCTGGACTTCAGATACCTAAATTTCTTATTCTTTTAAGCAGGCCAGGCTTTTGCCTACCTTTCCCAAGATGCACTGTGATGTGCTGAGATCAAGAACATCCATTCTCTATCATATAACATATTCTTATAAATAAAAGGTGTTCTGCAGTTTCTCAGTGGGACTAAAATCATGGAGCCAAGGGGCTACCAGAGTGTCAGAGTGACAAGGAAACACATGAGCTACAAGCCCACGAAGTACCACGACTTTTTAAAATCAAAAGTCATAGCCTTTGGATGAACATTTGGGAAAAAAATTTAAAGGATGAACACTGAGGAAAAATGAGTATTTTTGGGGAGACATTCAGGCACATAAGCAAGAAAGAGCACGGGAAAAATATGTGAGTAAGATAAACTGAAAGCAAACTGAGCAAGTGCTATCATGGTGGGTGATCCCTAAAGAAAAGTATTTAAGACCAAACCAATTTTAGCTGGTGTGTGCCTTAAATCCATGGATCCTCAGATCCTCGGGGGTTTTCCTTGATGTGAGGATTTTGTTGCCTCTCTTTTTTATATGCTTCAGCAATGCTTTTAAGAAACTCTAAACATATGTTGGGAAGGAAGGGAGATACGGAAAGCTCTTGGGCTATATGGTCAAATCTCCTCCAGATGCCTTCGGAATGACATCTTTAGCGTATGTGCTGGGCTTTTCTTTCCTTTATGTTCGAGCTGGGCACACTTTGACCCTTGGCTGGAAATGCTGAATACTTAGAGGGGTAAGGAATTTGCAGTGAGCCCAGGTGGATGTATCATTGTGGCTGAGCATCTTCTGAAAGGAAGATCAGCCGTACTTCACCAGGGGGGTTCTCCACCTGAAATGCAAGGAAATTGCACCTTGGTGACCATAAATTCTCCTGCCCCTGTCACTCAGCAAGCAGTTGGTCAAATGCTACCTGTAAAATTCAAAACAAACCCAACCCAAGAGTCATAGCCAGGCCTTGCTTCCCAACTTTAGCTTTCCATGATGATTTTCTGCCTGAATACATATAAAAGGAAGTAAATGGGAATTCAAATTCTGTGACAACTCATTATAGTTTTTTTCTGCTTCAGTAACCTTATTGATTACAGAAAAGACTGATTGAATGTATGCTTCATATTTTTTCCCCCAACACTTTCAATAAATCCCCTTTATGTGCCACAAAAAAATAAATAAATAAGTAAAGTGTGTCTTCCTGACAGCTGGCTGTAGAGTAAACTTGGAGCACCTGCTTTCTTCCCTTTTGTTCATTTTTTACTGCTAAATGAATAACACTTAACACTAAATAAAGAAGGAGGGTGACCATGGCTACTGAAAAAGATTCAAAGGCAGCCTTTGCGTTGCTTGTAAAGAACTGATTGCAAACATGTACTGTATGGCAGATAACAATATTCCTGCACAATAATCTAGCAGTAATTCACACGGTGGTTTAAGTGCCAGATCCTCATGAAAGCCACTGAATAATCTAAGGCAACTCTACTCTGTCAGGTGCCTCGCATTTCTCTGGCAAATTTGACTGATAACGCATTTAAAGACACTGGTAGGACAAGCAGTGTCCTTGAAAGCTGGCAGAGGGGACACAAGCAACTTTACCTTATTTTGGCCTCATCTGTAGGAGGGTTTGGGGAAAAAAACCCCAACCTTCTTGAGGTCTTGATTATTTTGTTTGTAAATAACCATCTGCTTCTTTCTGATCAAGAGCCAGCATAGTAAGGTATGACCCCAGGGAAAGCTGTGATTGATACTCCGCCACCTCTGTTAGCAGGGGTGCCACACAAAAGATAGCGTTAGGCTCACCAGTGGCCCATGATGAAAAAGAACACACTTTCCTTAAAAATGTAAATGATCTGATATTATAAAGGGATGCAGGTGGCATAGGGGAAAAGCCCAGCCATCAAACACCTCATTTCTGTCATACCTACCTACCCTCCCCTCTCCCACTCGTTTGTCAGTCCAGCTGCTGATCTTCGCTCCAGAGAGAGAGGCTCCGCCGGCGGGGCTGGGCCAGGCATGCACGGCATCACCTCCCGGTTGTGCCGTCTGCCCCGAGTCACGTCTTTGTCACCGGCTCGCCACTGACTCAGAGTGTGACCTTGGGCAAGTCCCCTAAGCTCTTTGTGCGTCAGTTTATCTACTGGTGAACTAGATATAATACTTTTACTGAGGATTATGGCAATTAAATGCTGTTTGTAAAGCACGCCGAGATCCTCCATGCTCCAGAAATGAATATTCTGGCTATGAGTCTGCTGTACAGATCTATCACAGCATACCTCTGAGACTTGCTTCTAAGTTCTTGTGCTGTCTTCCCTGTTTCCAAGGACTTTGAGGACCTGTCCTGGGAAGTGGAAGTGCTAAAGAGATCAAGAGTTTTTTGCTGAACAAAATGGTTAGGTATGCTCTTGTTCTGTCACTTGTGGCAGTCCTTGTGTATTCTGTGTTTAAAAAAAAAAAAAATTCATCTGCTTATAAATGTTTCTGTCTATTCAGTATCTGAAAAATCAGCTGCTGAGAATTGTTTCTGGCTATTCAGTCTTTGCATCCTTCCCTGCAACCCAGTATTCACACCGGTAAAGAGCGAATTTTACGGGGCAGAAGCTGGTGGGGAAACTGTTCAATGAATTTAAGAAAAAAAAAAGGGAGTGGGGGGAAATAGGTTATAAAACCCTCTGGTGTCTGGTGGATTTTTTCACTTAGGTATTTCAGCCTAATATGCTTTTAGTGGAAAAGTTCCAAAATGTACAACCAGGAAAAAAA